>JARQOD010005002.1:0-50888 GCA_033576555.1 Oophaga sylvatica
TGGTGGGGGAAACGTCCTTCCAAATTACCCTCCTAAAAAATTTTCAACCCCCCCCGAAACACCTTGCTCGGGGATTTTTCCTTCCCCCAAAATTTTTTTCCAAAGATCCATCCCCCTGAAAAACCCTGTCTGGTGGGGAAAAAGCCCTTCCCAATGTACCCTCCTATAAATCACCTCCCCCCCCTGGGAAAAACCGTGCTGCGGGAATCTGCCCTTCCAAATGTCCCTCCCTAAAAACAATCCCCCTGAAACCTCTGTGCTGCTGGGGAATCTGCACCTTCCACAATGACCCCCCCATAAAAACACCCCTCCCCCCCGAAACATCTGTCTCTGGTGGAATCTGCCCTTCCACAATGTACCCCCAAAAAACAGCACCCCCCCTGAAAAAATCGGCGCGTGGAAAGCTTTTTTTCCCAATGTCCCCCCCTATAAGAAAAACCTCCCCCCCTGAAACACTCTGTCTGCTGGTGGGAACGCACCTTCCACCAAAATTCCCTCCAAAAATCCCCCCCCCCCCTGAAACCCTCTTGCTTCTGGGGGCTGGGGCCTTTCCCAAAAATTCCCCCCCCAAAAGACAACAAAACCCCCTGAAACACCTGTGCTGCGGGAACTGCACCTTCCCAATTCCCCCCCCTTAAATCACACTCCCCCCCAAACACTCTGGCTGCTGTGAATCTGCCCCCTTCCACAATGACCCTCCATAAACACACTCCCCCCGAAACACCCTTTTTGCTGCGGGGGATTTTTGCTTTTCCAAAAGCCCTCCTATAAGAAACACTCCCCCGAAACACTCTGTGCTTCGGTGGAACTGCAAAACCTTCCCAATGTACCCCCCATAAGAACCGCCCCCCCCCTTTTCCCCCCCCAAACACCCCGTGCGCGGTGGAACTTCACCTTCCACAAGTACCCACCATAAGAACACACCCCCCCTGAAAAAATCTGGGGTGGGGGAATCTGCCCTTACAATGTACCCTCCAAAAAAATCAGCAAACCCCCCTGAAACACCCTGTCTGCTGGGGAAACGCACTTTCCCCCAAAGTACCCCCCTATAAGATACACTCCCTCCCCCCAAAACTCGTCCCCCTGGAATCTGCCCTTCCCTTACCTCCAAAGATCACAATCCCCCCCGAAACCCGTGCGCTGGGGAATCTGGCACCTTCCACAATGTCCCTCCCCCTAAGAACCCTCCCTTTTAAAACTCTGGGCGGTGGGGAACCCCCAAAACCCTTAAAAAGTACCCCCATAAAAAACAGCACCCCCCCCTGAACAATCTGGCGCTGGTGGATTCCCTTTTCCAAAAAATTTTCCCTCCATAAATCACACGCCCCCTGAAACACCTTCTCTGGGGAATCTGCACCCCCACAAAGTTTCCCTCCTATAAGATCAGCACTCTCCCCGAAAACCTTGCTGCTTGGAATCCCCTTCCACAATTACCCCCCAAAATCACACTCCCCCCCTGAAACACTCGTGGGTGGGAACTGCCCTTCCACAATGTACCCTCCTAAAAAACACACTCCTCCCTAAACCTCTGGCTGCTTGGGGTTTTTTTTCCCTTTAAATTTTTCCCTCCAAAGAACAGCACCTCCCCGAAACATCGGCTGCGGTGGAATCTGCCCTTCCACAATGTACCCTCCTATAAGACAGCACTCCCCCCTGAAACACTTTTGCTGCTGGGGGGAATCTGCACCTTTTTCCCAATTCCCCCTTAAGATCACACTCCTCCCCTGAAACACTCGTGCTGCTGGGGGAATCTGCACCTTTCCCCAAGTTTTCCCCCCTTAAAAATCAGCACTCCCCCCTGAAACCTCTGCTGCCCCGGGGAAATTCACCCTTTTCCCAATGTACCCTCCCCAAAAGATCACCCCCCCGAAAACCTGTGGCGTGAATCTGCACCTTCCACAATGCCCCTCCTAAAAGATCACACTCCCCCCTAACACTCGGCGCTGGTGGAAAATTTCACCTTTTCCCAATGTACCCTCCAAAAATACACTCCCCCCCTGAAAACACTCCCCCCCTGGGAATTGCCCTTCCCAAAAAGTACCCTCCTAAAGATCAAAATCCCCCCTTGGAAAAACCCCTTCTTGGGGAAAACCCAAAATCCTTTTTTTTTCCCCCAAAACCCCCCTTAAAGATTCCCCCACCCCCTCCCCCCCCCTAGAAACACTCCTTTCCCCGGGCTTTGAAAGGGGGGGCTGCTCCTTCCCAATGGCCCTCCTTAAAAACACAAAACCCCCCTGAAAACCTGTGCTGTGGGGGAATCTGCCCTTCCACAATGTACCCTCCTATAAATCCCTTTTCCCCCCCCCTGAAACACCGGCTGCTGGGGGGAATTTTTCCCCCCACCCCTTCCAAAATTTATTTCCCTTCCTATAAGCAGCACTTTTCCCCCCAAAAAATCTGCTGCTTGGAACTGCCCTTCCCCAAGTCCCCCCCCATAAAATCACATCCTCCCCCAAACACTTTTGCTTGGGAAAAATCTCCTTTTCCCAATGTCCCTCCTAAAAAATCAGCACCCCCCTGAAACCTCTGGCTGCTGGGGAATCTTTTCCCCTTCCACACCCCCCCCTGAAACACTCTGTCTGCTGGTGGAATCTACTCCTTCCACAATGTACCCTCCTATAAGATCATCACCCCCCCCCCCTGAAACAATCTGGCTGCTGGGGGAATCTGCTCCTTTTCCCCAATGTACCCTCCTATAAGAAACACACTCCTTCCCCTGAAACACTCCCGTGCTGCTGGTTTTAACTGCAACTTCCACAATGACCCTACTATAAAGATCACAAATGCTCCCCTGAAACACCTGTTCTGCTGGGGAATCTGCACCTTCCACAATGTCCCCCCCTTTAAGATCCCTCACTCCTCCCCCTGAAACACTCTGTGCTGCTGGTGGAATCCCGGGACCTTCCACAAAAGTACCCTCCTATAAGATCAGCACCCCCCTCCCCTAAACACCCCTGTGCTTCTGGTGGAATCTGCACCTTCCCCCAATGTACCCCCTATAAATCAGCACTCCTCCCCTGAAACCCCTCTGTCTGCTGGTGGAATCTGCACCTTCCAAAAATGTACCCTCCTATAAGATCAGCACTCTTCCCCTGAAACACCGTGCTGCTGGGGAATCCCGCACCTTCCACAATAACCCTCCTATAAGATCAGCACTGCTTCCCGAAACCTCTGTCGCTTTTGGGAAACTGCACCTTCCACAATGTACCCCCTATAAGATCAGGGACTCTCCCCTGAAACAAAATCTGTGCGCTGTGGTAATCTGCTCCTTCCACAATGTACCCCCTATAAGATCAGCGCTCCTCCCCCCGAAACACTCTGGGGCTGCTGTGGAATCTGCTCCTTCCACAAAAGTAAACCTCCCCATAAGATCAGCGCTCCTCCCCTGAAACAAATCTGGCTGCTGGTGAATCTCTCCTTCCACAATGTAACCCCCTAAAATCAGCGCTCCCTCCCCCGAAACACTCTGTGCTGCTGGGGATTTGATCCTTCCCCCAATGTACCCTCCTAAAAGATCACACCCTCCCCTGAAACCCCTCTTGCCCCTGAGGAATCTTTCACCCTTCCATAATGGACCCTCCTATAAGATCAGCACTGCTCCCCTGAAACACCTTGCGGCTGCTGGTGGAACGCACCTTCCAAAAAATTACCCCCCTAAAGATCACACTCCCCTCCCTGAAACACCTCTGGCTGCTGGTGGAATCTGCACCTTCCACAATTTTACCCTCCTATAATATCCCCTTGCCTTCCCTGAAACACCTGTTCCTGCTGGGGAATCTGCACCTTCCACAATGTACCCTCCTATAAATCAGCACTCTTCCCCTGAAACACCGGGGCTGCGGTGGGTACTGCTCCTTCCACAATGTACCCTCCTATAAGATCAGCGCTCCTCCCCTGAAACACTCTGTGCGCGGTGGAATCTGCTCCTTCCACAATGTTCCCTCCTAAAATCAGCGCTCCTCCCCTGAAACACTCTGTGCTGCTGGTGGAATCTTTCTCCTTCCACAATGTACCCTCCAAAAAGATCACCTCCTCCCCTGAAAAAACTCTGTGCGCTTGTGGATTCTGATCCTTCCACAATGTACCCTCCTATAAATCCCCGCTCCTCCCCTGAAACACTCTGTGCGCTGTGGAATCTGCACCCTTTCCCCAATGTACCCCCCTATAAGATCACACTCCCCCCTGAAACACTCTGTGCTGGGTGGTGGAATCTGCTTCTTCCACAATGAACCCTCCTATAAAGAAACAGCACTCCTCCCCCCAAACACCTTTGCTGCTGTTGGAAATCTGCACCTTCCACAATGTACCCTCCAAAAGATAGCACTCTTCCCCTGAAACACTCTGTGCTTTCTGGTGGGAAAGTCACCTTCCACAATATACCCTCCAAAATCAGCAAATGCTTCCCGGAAACACTCTTGCTGCTTGTGGAATCGCACCTTCCAAAAATGTACCCTCCTATAAGATCACACTCTTCCCCTGAAACACTCTGTGCTGCTGTGGTATCTGCTCCTTCCACAATGTACCCCTCCTATAAGATCAGCGCCCTCCCCTGAAACACTCGTTCTGCTTGGTGGAATCTGCTCCTTCCAAATGTAAACCCTCCAAAAAGATCAGCGCTCCTCCCCTGAAACACTCTGTGCTGGCGGGGGAAAACTGCTCCTTCCACAATGTACCCTCCTATAAGATCAGCGCTCCTCCCCTGAAACCTCTGTTCTGCTGTGGTTCTATCTTCCACAATGTACCCTCCATAAATCCGCACTCCTCCCCTGAAACACTCTTGTGCTGGAGGAATCTGCACCTTTCCATAATGTACCCTCCTATAAGATCATCACTGCCCCCTGAAACACCTGTGCTGCTAGGGAATCTGCAGCTTCCGCAATGTACCCCCCCTATAAGATCACACAACCCCCTGAAACACTCTGTGCTGCTGTGGTAAATGCCCCCTTCCACAATGTACCCCCCCTATAAGAATCAGCACGCTCCCCTGAAACCTCTGTGCTGCTGGTGGAATCTGCAAACCTTCCACAATGTACCCTCCTATAAGAACAGCACTCCTCCCCTGAAACACTCGTGCTGCTGTGGGGAAACTGCTCCTTCCACCCAAAGTACCCTCCTATAAGATCCAACCTCCTCCCCGAAACACTCTGTGCTGCTGGTGGAATCTGATCCTTCCCAAAAAGTACCCTCCATAAGACACACTCCTCCCGTGAAACCCTGCGCTGCTGGTGGAATTTGCACCTCCACAATGTACCCTCCTATAAGATCAGCACTCCTCCCCAAAACACCTGCGCTGCTGGTGGAATCTGCTCCTTCCACCTGTACCCTCCTATAAGATCAGCACTGCTCCCCTGAAACACTCTCGCTGCTTTGGTGGTATCTGCTCCTTCCACAATGTACCCTCCTAAAATCACGCTCCTCCCCTGAAAACACTCTGTGCTGCTGGAGGAATCTGCTCCTTCCCAATGTACCCTCCTATAAGATCAGCACTCCTCCCCTGAAACACCTGTGCTGCGGTGGAATCCCCCCTTCCACAATGTAAACCCCCCTATAAGATCAGGCACTGCTCCCCTGAAACACTCTGGCTGCTGGAGGAACTGACCTTCCACAATGTACCCTCCTATAAAAATCACACTGCTTTCCCCGAAACACTCTGTGCTGCTTTTGAATCTGCACCTTCCACAATGTACCCCCTATAAATCACACCTCTTCCCCTAAACACTCTGTTTCTGCTGGTGGATTTTTCTCCTTCCACAATGTACCCTCCTATAAGATCACGCTCCTCCCCTGAAACACTCTGTGCTGCTGGTGGAATCTGCTCCTCCACAATGTACCCTCCAATAAATCACATGCTTCCCCAAACACTCTGTGCTGCGGTGGGAAATTTTCACCTTCCACAATGTACCCTCCATAAGATCACACTCTTCCCCTGAAACACTCTGTGCTGCGGGGGATCTCTCCTTCCACAATGACCCTCCATAAGATCAGCGCCCCCCCTAAACACTCTGTCTGCTGGGGGAATCTCTCCTTTCCCCAAAGTACCCTCCTATAAGATCACGCCCCCCCCTGAACACTCTGTGCTGCTGGGGCTGCCCTTCCCACAATGTTCCCTCCTATAAGATCAGCACTCCTCCCTGAAACACTCTGTGCTGCTGTGGATTGACCTTCCCAATGTCCCCCTATAAGATCAGCACTCCTCCCCTGAAACACTCGTGCTGCTGGTGGAATTGCACCTTCCACAATGTCCCTCTATAAGATCAGCACTCCTCCCCTGAAACACTCTGTGCTGCTGGTGGAAATCTGCACCTTCCACAATTTACCCCCTATAAGATCACACTCCCCCCCTGAAACACTTGTGGCTGTGGAATCTGCCACTTCCACAATGTTCCCTCCTAAGATCAGCACTCCCCCCTGAAACACTCTGCTGCTGGGGAAACTGCCCTTCCCCAATGTACCCTCCTTAAGATCAGCTCCTCCCCTAAACACTCTGTGCTGCGGGGAATCTGCCCTTCCACAATGTCCCTCCTATAAGATCAGCCCCCCCTGAAACACTCTGTGCTGCTGGTTTGGGAAACTGCCCTTCCACAATGTACCCTCCTAAAGATCAGCACTCCTCCCCTGAAACATCTGTGCTGCTGGGGAATCTGACCTTCCACAATGTTTCCCTCCTATAAGATCAGCAATCCTCCCCTGAAACACCTGTCTGCTGGGGAATCTCCCTTCCAATGTACCTCCATAAATCAGATCCCCCCCTGAAACACTCTTGCGGGTTGGTGGAATCTGCTCCTTCCACAATGTACCCTCCAAAAATCAGCACTCCCCCCTGAAAACCTGTGCGCTGGGGAATCTGCCCTTCCACAATGTACCCTCCTAAAAAATCAGCACACCTCCCTGAAACACCTGTGCTGTGGGGGAATCGCCCTTCCACAATGACCCTCCTATAAGATCAGCCTGCTCCCCTGAAACACCTGTGCTGCTGGTGGAAATCTGCACCTTCCACAATGTCCCCTCCTATAAGATCAGCACTCCTCCCCTGAAACACTCTGTGCTGCTGGTGGAATCTGCTCCTTCCACAATGTACCCCTCCTAAAGATCAGCACTCCTCCCTGAAACACTCTGTGCTGCTGGTGGAATCTGCACCTTCCACAATGTACCCTCCTATAAGATCAGCACTGCTCCCCTGAAAACACTCTGTGCTGCTGGGAATCTGACCCTTCCCACAATGTACCCTCCTATAAGATCAGCACTCCTCCCCTGAAACACTCTGTGCTGCTTTGGTGGAATCTGCTCCTTCCACAATGTACCCTCCTATAAGATCAGCACTGCTCCCCTGAAACACTCTGTGCTGCTGTTGGAATCTGAACCTTCCCCAATGTCCCTCCTATAAGATCAGCACTCCTCCCTGAAACACTCTGTGCTGCTGGTGGAATCTGCTCCTTCCACAATAACCCTCCTATAAGATCAGCACTGCTCCCCTGAAACACTCTGTGTCGTGAATCGCCCTTCCACAATGTACCCTCCTATAAGATCACACTCTCCCCGAAACACTCTGTGCTGCTGGTGGAATCTGCCCTTCCACAATGTCCCCTCCTATAAGATCAGCACTCCTCCCTGAAACACTCTGTGCTGCTGGTGGAATCTGCTCCTTCCACAATGTCCCTCCATAAGATCAGCACTCCTCCCCTGAAACATCTGTGCTGCTGGTGAATCTGCCCTCCACAATGTACCCTCCTATAAGATCAGCACTCTCCCCTGAAACACTCTGTGCTGCGGTGGAATCTGACCTCCCAATGTCCCTCTTAAGATCAGCTCCTCTCCTGAAACACTCTGTGCTGCTGGTGGAATCTGCACCTTCCAATCCCTCCTATAAGATCACACTCCCCCCCTGAAACACTCTGTGCTGCTGGGAAACTGCTCCTTCCACAATGTACCCTCCTATAAGATCAGCACTCCTCCCCTGAAACACTCTGTGCTGCTGGTGGAATCTGCACCTTCCACAATGTCCCCTCCTATAAGATCAGCACTCTCCCCTGAAAAACTGCGCTGCTGGGGAATCGCACCTTCCACAATGTCCCTCCTATAAGATCAGCACTCTCCCTGAAACACTCTGCCTGCTGGTGGAATCTGCCCTCCACAATGTACCTCCTATAGATCAGCACTCCTCCCTGAAACACTCTGTGCTGCTGGTGAATCTGCTCTTCCACAATGTACCCTCCATAAATCAGCACTCCTCCCCAGAAACACTCTGTGCTGCTGGTGGAATCTGCACCTTCCACAATGTACCCTCCTATAAATCAGCACTGCTCCCCTGAAACACTCTGTGCTGCTGGTGAATCTGCACCTTCCACAATGTACCCTCCTATAAATCAGCACTCCTCTCCTGAAACACTCTGTGCTGCTGGTGGAATCTGCACCTTCCACAATGTACCCTCCTATAAGATCAGCACTCCTCCCTGAAACACTCTTGCTGCTGGTGGAATCTGCACCTTCCACAATGTACCTCCTATAAGATCAGCATCCTCCTGAAACACTCTGTGCTGCTGGTGGAATCTGCCCTTCCACAATGTACCCCTATAGATCAGCACTCCTCCCCTGAAACACTCTGTGCTGCTGGTGATCTGCTCTCCACAATGTACCCTCCTATAAGATCAGCACTCCCCTGAAACACTCTGTGCTGCTGGTGGAATCTGCACCTTCCACAATGTACCCTCCTATAAGATCACACTCTCCCTGAAACACTCTGTGCTGCTGGTGGAATCTGCACCTTCCACAATGTACCCTCCTATAAGATCAGCACTCCTCCCTGAAACCTCTGTGAGCTGGTGGAATCTGCACTTCCACAATTACCCCTCCTAAAGATCACACTCCTCCCTGAAAACTCTGTGTGCTGGTGGAATCTGCCCTTCCACAATGTACCCTCCTATAAGATCAGCACTCCTCCCCTGAAACACTCTTGCTGCTGGTGGAATCTGCCTTCCACAATGTCCCTCCATAAGATCACACCTCCCCTGAACACCTGCTGCTGGATCTGCCTTCCACAATGTACCCTCCTATAAGATCAGCACTCCCCCCCTGAAACACTCTGGCGCTGGTGGAATCTGCAACCTTCCACAAAGTAACCCCTCCTATAAGATCAGCACTCCCCCCTGAAACACTCGTGCTCGGTGAATCCCGCCTTCCACAATACCCTCCATAATCAGCCTCCTCCCCTGAAACACTCTGTGGGGCTGGGGGAATCTGCACCTTCCACAATGTACCCTCCTATAAGATCAGCACTCCCCCCCTGAAACACTCTGGCTGCTGGTGGAATCTGCACCTTCCACAATGTCACCCTCCTATAAGATCACACTCCTCCCCTGAAACACTCTGTGCTGCTGGTGGAATCTGCACCTTCCACAATGTACCCTCCTATAAGATCAGCACTGCTCCCCTGAAACACTCTGTGCTGCTGGGGGAATCTGAACCTTCCACAATGTACCCTCCTATAAGATCAGCACTGCTCCCCTGAAACACTCTGTGCTGCTGGTGGAATCTGCTCCTTCCACAATGACCCTCCTATAAGATCAGCACTCCCCCCTGAAACACTCTGTGCTGCTGGTGGAATCTGCACCTTCCACAATGTACCCTCCTATAAGATCAGCACTCCCCCCTGAAACACTCTGTGCAGCTGGTGGAATCTGCACCTTCCACAATGTACCCTCCTATAAGATCAGCACTCCTCCCTGAAACACTCTGTGCTGCTGGTGGAATCTGCACCTTCCACAATGTACCCCCCTATAAGATCAGCAACTCCTCCCCTGAAACACTCTGTGCTGCTGTGGAATCTGCTCCTTCCACAATGTACCCTCCTATAAGATCAGCCTCCTCCCCTGAAACACTCTGTGCTGCTGGTGGAATCTGCACCTTCCACAATGTACCCTCCTATAAGATCAGCACTCCTCCCCTGAAACACTCTGTGCTGCTGGTGGAATCTGCACCTTCCACAATGTCCCCCTCCTATAAGATCAGCACTCCTCCCCTGAAACACTCTGTGCTGCTGGTGGAATCTGCTCCTTCCACAATGTACCCTCCTATAAGATCAGCACTCCTCCCCTGAAAACTCTGTGCTGCTGGTGGAATCTGCACCTTCCACAATGTACCCTCCTATAAGATCAGCAGTCCTCCCCTGAAACACTCTGTGCTGCTGGTGGAATCTGCCCTTCCACAATGTACCCTCCTATAAGATCAGCACTCCTCCCCTGAAACACTCTGTGCTGCTGGTGGTATCTGCTCCTTCCACAATTACCCTCCTATAAGATCAGCACTCCTCCCCTGAAACACTCTGTGCTGCTGGTGGAATCTGCACCTTCCACAATGTCCCCTCCTATAAGATCAGCGCATCCTCCCCTGAAACACTCTGTGCTGCTGGTGGAATCTGCTCCTTCCACAATGTACCCTCCTATAAGATCAGCATCCTCCCCTGAAACACTCTGTGCTGCTGGTGGAATCTGCACCTTCCACATTGTACTCTCCTATAAGATCAGCACTCCTCCCCTGAAACACTCTGTGCTGCTGGTGGAATCTGCACCTTCCACAATGTCCCCTCCTATAAGATCAGCACTGCTCTCCTGAAACACTCTGTGCTGCTGGTGGAATCTGCTCCTTCCACAATGTACCCTCCTATAAGATCAGCACTGCTCTCCTGAAACACTCTGTGCTGCTGGTGGAATCTGCCCTTCCACAATTACCCTCCTATAAGATCAGCACTCCTCCCCTGAAACACTCTGTGCTGCTGGTGGAATCTGCACCTTCCACAATGTCCCCTCCTATAAGATCAGCACTGCTCTCCTGAAACACTCTGTGCTGCTGGTGGAATCTGCTCCTTCCACAATGTACCCTCCTATAAGATCAGCAGTCCTCCCCTGAAACACTCTGTGCTGCTGGTGGAATCTGCACCTTCCACAATTTCCCCTCCTATAAGATCAGCACTGCTCCCCTGAAACACTCTGTGCTGCTGGTGGAATCTGCACCTTCCGCAATGTACCCTCCTAAAGATCAGCACTGCTCCCCTGAAACACTCTGTGCTGCTGGTGGAATCTGCTCCTTCCACAATGTACCCTCCTATAAGATCAGCACTCCTCCCCTGAAACACTCTGTGCTGCTGGTGGAATCTGCTCCTTCCACAATGTCCCCTCCTATAAGATCAGCACTCCTCTCCTGAAACACTCTGTGCTGCTGGTGGAATCTGCACCTTCCACAATGTACCCTCCTATAAGATCAGCACTGCTCCCCTGAAACACTCTGTGCTGCTGGTGGAATCTGCACCTTCCGCAATGTACCCTCCTAAAGATCAGCAGTCCTCCCCTGAAACACTCTGTGCTGCTGGTGGAATCTGCACCTTCCACATTGTACTCTCCTAGAAGATCAGCACTGCTCCCCTGAAACACTCTGTGCTGCAGTTGATTCTGGTTATCCTGATAAATTCACAGTAGAACAATACACTTCCCTCCTGATATATTCTGCGCTGCGGGTAGATCCAGCACCTGGAGGAGCTCAGCTTCTCTTATATTACAGGGCTCTTTATATTTGTCAGAGGCGCCATTAATAACCTTTTCTTCTTAAATATTCCGCTCTGCTGTGGGCCCTGATCATTCTCACTGAGCATCGTCTAATTCCATGGGAAACCAAAGATCAGGCACAAACGTAGTAGCAGCAGGTGGAAGCAGCCGTAAATGTGCAGCAGTAGCAGGCAGGCGCAGCAGGCGGGAGCAGCAGCAGGCAAGAGGAGCAGGAGCAAGGCAGGAGAAGCAGGCATAAGGAACAGGTAGAAGGAGCCGGCATAAGGAACAGGTAGGAGGAGCAGGCATAAGGAACAGGTAGGAGGAGCAGGAGCAGGCAGAGGAGTACAGGAGGAGCAGAGCAGCAGGAGGAGCAAGCAGGAGCAGGCAGGAAGAGAAGGCAGGAGGAGCAGCAGACAGGCAGGAAGAGAAGGCAGGAGGAGCACCATGAATGTGCATCAGCAGCAGGCAGGGGCAACAGCCATGAAAGTGCAGCAGCTGTCACCTTGATTGGCTACAGGACCCTGGGTAGTTTGTGATATTTCGTACCACCACTGACCTTCACGTGGGTGAAGTCGCTGCTCCGCTTGCTGTCCGGGGGATGATGGGTTTGCTTTCCACTCTGGGTTTCACAATGTGTCGGAAGGGACTGGACACCGGCAGGCCGCTGACACTGATGCCATCTGGAAAATACAGTTAGGAAAAGGTTAATGTCAGCAAGGAATGTCTTATTCTTTTATATATATAGGGGGCGCTGTTCACTCTTTACTGCAGACCACACTAGCGCCACTAGACCCAACCTGACGGCAGAGGTGGCGCTGTGTTTAGCAGTGAAGAGCCCATACATGGACGGGCCCATCTATGGCCTCTTTCACACATCAGTTTTTTTGACGTCAGTCACAATCTGTCAACTCGCAGATTGTGAAAAACTGATGCGACAGGTCCATCAAATAACTGATCCGTCGCATCCGTTTTTTCATCCGCTTTTCGACGGATCTGTTTTTAAAAACGCCCACAGACAGATAGACAGATCTATAGACAGATAGAATACATAGATATATCTATAGATATATCTATCTTTTGATATATCTATGGATAGATATAGATAGATAAATAATAGCAAGGCCAATGTTTATTAATGAACAATGCTTTTTTAAAAAAAAACATAAAAAAATGGCGAGGGCTCCAGCGCAATTTTCTGCGCCAGAGGGGGAAAGCCGACGGCCGGGGGCCAATATTTGTAGCCTGGGAAGGGGGTAATACCCATGGCCCCTTCCCAGGCTATGATTATCAGCCCGCAGCTGTCTGCATAGCCTTTACTGGCTGCTAAAATAGGGGGACCCCCCCAAAAAAAATTACATGGGGTCCCCCTATATTTTATAGCCAGAAAGGCTATGCAGACAGCTGCGGGCTGATATTCATAGCCTAGAAAGGGGCCATGGATATTGGCTTCCCCCCGGCTACAAATACCAGCCCGCAGCCGCCCCAGAAATGGCGCATCTCAAGGATGCGCCAATTCCGGCACTTAACCCCTCTCTTCCCACTGCCGTGTAGCGGTGGCTTATGGGTAATAAGGGGTTAATGTCACCTTGCTATTGTAAGGTAGGTGACATTAAGCCCGGTTAATAATGGAGAGGTGTCAATAAGACGCCTATCCATTATTAATCTTATATTAATAAAGGGTTAAAAAAACACATAATAAAGTAATTTAATGAAAGAAAACACAACATTTTTTCAAAATTTTTATTGTACGCCTATCTAGTCGAAGCCATCGATCACCTGCAAAAAAAATAAAAACACAACCAACAATATACTCCCTGTCTCCCCTATAAAGCTGTCACATCAGCAGATGTGACCTCTCTATAGGCCTCGGATGACACACTCACTGGAGATAACCCTCCCGCAGTGTGTCATCGGAAATAAGTCTCTCGCTTTACGGCACTACAGCGTGAGAAAATTCTCACGGCTGTAGTGCCGCAAATGACAGGTGAACTCCGGTGACCTGCCGGCGGCAGAGTGGTAGTTTGGAGGATTATCTCCGTCATTGTATCCCTGGAGCCCCTGGAGAGCGGTCGCATCAGCTGATGTGGCAGCTCTCCACGGGAGATTGTCGTGGGACAATCGTATTAATTGGATTACGTCGGACACAGAGTAAATTCTTTATTATTTTAATTTTTTTACAGGTGATCAAGGGCTTCAGGGATTAGGTGTAGATGGTGAGTATGGACTAATGTGTGTATGTTTGTTTGTTTTTTAACATTCAACACATTAGCCGGATGATGGGACTACTACTGTCCCATCAATGGCTAATGTGTCAATCAATCACTGTCACTGTAGCAGGCATAGCCGGATGGGACTTGTAGTCCCATCGGACGATGCCTGCATACACACACACACACGCAGGCCCCCGCACAGCCCCGCAGACCTCCTACACACACACACCATACACACACACCATACACGCACAGTGTTGGAGCATGCGCAGTTAAAAAAAAAAAGGAAACCATTGCCGGATTCCGTCATTTGTCGGACAGTGACGGATCCGTCGCTCATAGGCTTTCAGTCTAGCAAAAATCAGACAGTGACGGATCCGTCGCTCATAGGCTTCCATTCTAGCAAAAATCAGACAGTGACGGATCCGTCGCTCATAGGCTTTCATCTAGCAAAAATCAGACAGTGATGGATGCGTCGCTCATAGGCTTTCAGTCTAGCAAAAATCAGACAGTGACGGATCGTCGCTCATAGGCTTTCAGTCTAGAAAAATCAGACAGTGACGGATCCGTCGCTCATAGGCTTCCAGTTTTAGCAAAAATCAGACAGTGACGGATCCGTCGCTCATAGGCTTCCATTCTAGCAAATCAGACAGTCGGATCCGTCGCCATAGGCTTCAGCTCAAAATCAGACAGTACGACCGTCGCTCAGCTCATCTAGCAAAATCAGACAGAGGATCTCCTAGTTTCGCAAAACAAAGACGTTCGTCTAGCATTCTACAATAGACGTAAGGCTTTCTGCTCAATAGCTAGAACTCAGGTCCTAGCAAAAATCAGACAGTGACGGATCGTGCTCATAGCTTCACTAGCAAAAACAGACAGTGCGGATCTCGCTCATAGGCTTCATCTCTAGCAAAAATCAGACAGTGACGGATCCGTCGCTCATAGCTTCATCTAGCAAAAATCAGACGTGACGGGTCCTCGCTCATAGCTCATCTGCAAAAATCAGCTCTTCACAATCGCATGAGGCTCCATCGCAATTCAGACAAATCGACGGATCCGTCGCTCATAGGCTTCCATTCTAGCAAAATCAGACAGTGACGGATCCGTCGCTCATAGGCTTCATGCAAAAATCAGACAGTGACGGCTAGTCCTCATAGCTCATCAGCGAATATCGCTCAGGACGATCGTCGCTCAATAGCTTCATGTCGCAAAAATCAGACAGTGAAGATCGTCGCTCATAGGCTTCCATTAGCAAAAATCAGACAGTGACGATCCGTCGCTCATAGGCCCATTTCATAGCAAAATCAGACAGTGACGGATCCTCGCTCAAGGCTTTCAGTCTAGCAAAATCAGACAGTGACGGATCCGTCGCTCATAGGCTTTCAGTCTAGCAAATAACAGTGACGGATCGTCGCTCATAGGCTTCCATTCAAAAACGACAGTGACGGATCCGTCGCAATAGGCTTCACGCAATCGCATAGTTCAGTCAGCAATAGAGTCAGTCTGCAAAACTCAGTTGACGAATGCAAGCTTCCAGTTCTAGCAAAATCAGACATGACGGATCCGTCGCTCATGGCTTCCATTTAGCAAAAATCAGAAGTGAGATCCGTCGCTATGGCTTATCTAGCAAAAATCAGACAGTGAGGATCCGTCGCTCATAGCTTCATTCTAGCAAAATCAACAGTGACGTACGTCGCTCATAGGCTTCCATCTAGCAAAATCAGACAGTGACGATCCGTCGCTCATAGGCTTTCAGTCTACAAAATCAGACAGTGACGTATCGTCGCTCATAGGCCAATCATAAGCAAAATCGACAGTGCTCCGTTCAAAAGCTTTCAGTCTAGCAATTCAGACTGAGGACCGTCGCTCATAGGCTCATCTAGCAAAAATCAGACAGTGACGGATCCTCGCTCATAGGCTTCATTCTAGCAAAAATCAGACAGTGCGGATTCGCCATAGGCTTTCAGTCTAGCAAAAATCAGACAGTGACGGATCGTCGCTCATAGGCTTTCAGTTAGCAAAAATCAGACAGTGACGGATCTCCTTCACAGTTTCAGTCTAGCAAAATCAACAGTAGGATTCCAGTCCATCAAAAGCTTCATCAGCTATAGCACAGTAGCAAATCGCGTCATGGCTTCAGTCTAGCAAATCATACAGGCAAAAATCGTCATAGGTTCAGTCTAGCAAAAATCATACGTCGAGCAATATCAGACAGTGAGGATCGTCGCTCATAGGCTTCATCTAGCAAATATCAGACAGTGACGATCCGTCGCTCATAGGCTTCATCTAGCAAAATCAGAAGTGACGGATCGTCGCTCATAGGCTTCCATCTAGAAAATCAGACGTGAGGATCCTCGCTCAAGGCTTCCATCTAGCAAATCAACAGTGACGGATCTCGCTCATAGGCTTCAGTCTAGCAAATCAGACAGTGACGGATCGTCGCTCATAGCTTCATTCTAGAAAAATCAGACAGTGAGATCCGTCGCTCATAGCTTCATCTGCAAAAATCAGACAGTGAGGATCGCGCTCATAGCTTTCATCTAGCAAAATCAGACAGTGAGATCGTCGCTCATAGGCTTCAGTCTAGCAAACAGACAGTGACGATGTCGCTCATGGCTTCCATTTAGAAAATCAGACAGTGAGATCCGTCGCTCAAGGCTTCATTCTAGCAAATCAGACAGTACGACGCGCTCATAGCTTTCATTAGCAAAATCAACGTGAGATCGGCTCATAGTCATCTAGAAATAGACATGAGGTCCGGTCTAGGCTCATCTAGCAAATCAACTGGATCGTCCCATAGCTTTCAGTCTAAATAACGTGACGATCCTCGCTCATGCTCTCTAGAAATCAACGAGATCGCGATGCTCCTTCAGCAAAACAACAGTGAGGATTCGTATAGTTCATGCAAACACAGTGACGGATGTCGTCATAGCTTCTTAAAATCAGACAGAGATCCTGCTCATAGGCTTCAGTCTAGCAAAACGTGGATGCGCTCTACTTTATACAAAAAAACAGTGGGTCGCGTCAGTTCAGTCTAGCAAATCAACGTGGTCGTCGTCAAGGCTCCTAGCAATCAACGTGACGATCTCTCATAGTCATCTGCAAATCAAAGTGAGGTCGCGCTCATAGGTCTAAAACAGTGACGGATCCCGCTCTAGGCTTCATCAGAAATCACGTGAGATTCGCTCATAGCTTCAGTCTACAATCAAATGAGGATCCGTCTATAGGCTCTAAAATAGACATGACGATCTCTCAGCTCATCAGCAAATCACAGGGGATCGTGCTCATAGCTCATCACAAATCAGCTGCGATTCCTCATAGTCATCACAAATCAGCGTGACGGTCCGCATAGGCTATTTCAACAACAGTACGGACGTCCTAGCTTCATTAGCAATCAGACAGTGGGATCGTCGTCATGCTCTACAAATCGACAGTGCGACTCCTCAGCTTCAGTCAGCAAATTCAACAGTACGGACGTCCTCAGCTTCTCTGCAAAACAGACATGACGATCCGCCTAGTTTCTCTAGCAAAGACGGAGACGTCGTATAGGTCCATTTAAAACAACGGAGGATCGGTCATGCTCATTCTAGCAAAAATCAGACATGACGTCGTGCCTAGCTCTACAATCAGACAGTGAGGATCGCTCTAGCTCATCAAATAGAAGTGCGATCGTGCTATGTCATTAGAAATCAACAGTACGATCCGCGTCTGCTCCTAGCAAATCAACGGACGATCCGTCCTCATGCTCATCTAAAAAAGCATGGATCTCGCCTGGCTCACAGCAATAAAGGACGGTCCTACTCTCTAGCAAAATCAACTGACGATCGTCTGCTCATCTAGCAAATCAACAGTGAGATCGCCATAGTTCTCAGAAATCAGAAGGAGTCTCAAGCTCTCTAGCAAATAGCGTGGCTGTCATAGCTTTCTCTACAAACAGACGTGACGATCCTCATAGTCCATTCTGCAAACGACGGAGTCGTGCTCAGCTTTATCTACAAAAATCAACAGGAGATCGCGTCAGCTTCTCAGAAAAATCGCAGGAGA
Organism: Oophaga sylvatica; assembly: GCA_033576555.1. Classification (NCBI taxonomy): domain Eukaryota; kingdom Metazoa; phylum Chordata; class Amphibia; order Anura; family Dendrobatidae; genus Oophaga; species Oophaga sylvatica. The sequence goes on from JARQOD010005002.1 coordinate 17,792, forward strand.
TCCGCGCTCATACTCTCTACAAATCGACATGGACGCCCATAGCTATCTACAATCGACGGCGATCTCTCTAGCTCTAAATACAGTAGATCTCTAGCTCATCAATGAAGTGAGATCTGCTAGCTTCATCTACAAACACGTGACGACGTCTCTAGTCATCTAGCAAACATCTAGCAAAAATCAGACAGTGACGGATCCGTCGCTCATAGGCTTCCATTCTAGCAAAAATCAGACAGTGACGGATCCGTCGCTCATAGGCTTCCATTCTAGCAAAAATCAGACAGTGACGGATCCGTCGCTCATAGGCTTCCATTCTAGCAAAAATCAGACAGTGACGGATCCGTCGCTCATAGGCTTCCATTCTAGAAAAATCAGACAGTGACGGATCCGTCGCTCATAGGCTTTTCCCTTCTAGCAAAAATCAGACAGTGACGGATCCGTCGCTCATAGGCTTCCATTCTAGCAAAAATCAGACAGTGACGGATCCGTCGCTCATAGGCTTCCCTCTAGCAAAAATCAGACAGTGACGGATCCGTCGCTCATAGGCTTTCCATTCTAGCAAAAATCAGACAGTGACGGATCCGTCGCTCATAGGCTTCCATTCTAGCAAAAATCAGACAGTGACGGATCCGTCGCTCATAGGCTTTCATTCTAGCAAAAATCAGACAGTGACGGATCCGTCGCTCATAGGCTTCCATTCTAGCAAAAATCAGACAGTGATGGATCCGTCGCTCATAGGCTTCCATCTAGCAAAAATCAGACAGTGACGGATCCGTCGCTCATAGGCTTTCATCTAGCAAAAATCAGACAGTGACGGATCCGTCGCTCATAGGCTTCCATTCTAGCAAAAATCAGACAGTGACGGATCCGTCGCTCATAGGCTTTCCATTCTAGCAAAAATCAGACAGTGACGGATCCGTCGCTCATAGGCTTCATTCTAGCAAAAATCAGACAGTGATGGATGCGTCGCTCATAGGCTTCCATTCTAGCAAAAATCAGACAGTGACGGATCCGTCGCTCATAGGCTTCCATTCTAGCAAAAATCAGACAGTGATGGATGCGTCGCTCATAGGCTTCCATTCTAGCAAAAATCAGACAGTGACGGATCCGTCGCTCATAGGCTTCCATTCTAGCAAAAATCAGACAGTGACGGATCCGTCGCTCATAGGCTTCCATTCTAGCAAAAATCAGACAGTGACGGATCCGTCGCTCATAGGCTTCCATTCTAGCAAAAATCAGACAGTGATGGATGCGTCGCTCATAGGCTTCCATTCTAGCAAAAATCAGACAGTGACGGATCCGTCGCTCATAGGCTTTCAGTCTAGCAAAAATCAGACAGTGACGGATCCGTCGCTCATAGGCTTCCATTCTAGCAAAAATCAGACAGTGACGGATCCGTCGCTCATAGGCTTCAGTCTAGCAAATATCAGACAGTGACGGATACCGTCGCTCATAGGCTTTCCATTCTAGCAAAAATCAGACAGTGACGAATCCGTCGCTCATAGGCTTTCAGTCTAGCAAAAATCAGACAGTGACGGATCCGTCGCTCATAGGCTTCATTCTAGCAAAAATCAGACAGTGATGGATGCGTCGCTCATAGGCTTCAGTCTAGCAAAAATCAGACAGTGATGATGCGTCGCTCATAGGCTTCCATTCTAGCAAAAATCAGACAGTGACGGATCCGTCGCTCATAGGCTTTCAGTCTAGCAAATATCAGACAGTGACGGATCCGTCGCTCATAGGCTTTCAGTCTAGCAAAAATCAGACAGTGACGGATCCGTCGCTCATAGGCTTTCAGTCTAGCAAATATCAGACAGTGACGGATCCGTCGCTCATAGGCTTCATTCTAGCAAAAATCAGACAGTGACGGATCCCGTCGCTCATAGGCTTCCATTCTAGCAAAAATCAGACAGTGACGGATCCGTCGCTCATAGGCTTTCAGTCTAGCAAAAATCAGACAGTGACGGATCCGTCGCTCATAGGCTTCCATTCTAGCAAAAATCAGACAGTGACGGATCCGTCGCTCATAGGCTTTCAGTCTAGCAAATATCAGACAGTGACGGATCCGTCGCTCATAGCCTTCCATTCTAGCAAAAATCAGACAGTGATGGATCCGTCGCTCATAGGCTTTCATCTAGCAAAAATCAGACAGTGACGGATCCGTCGCTCATAGGCTTCCATTCTAGCAAAAATCAGACAGTGATGGATGCGTCGCTCATAGGCTTTCAGTCTAGCAAAAATCAGACAGTGATGGATGCGTCGCTCATAGGCTTTCAGTCTAGCAAAAATCAGACAGTGACGGATCGTCGCTCATAGGCTTCCATCTAGCAAAAATCGACAGTGACGGATCCGTCGCTCATAGGCTTCCATTCTAGCAAAAATCAGACAGTGACGGATCCGTCGCTCATAGGCTTTCAGTCTAGCAAATATCAGACAGTGACGGATCCGTCGCTCATAGGCTTTCAGTCTAGCAAATATCAGACAGTGACGGATCCGTCGCTCATAGGCTTTCAGTCTAGCAAAAATCAGACAGTGACGGATCCGTCGCTCATAGGCTTCCATTCTAGCAAAAATCAGACAGTGACGGATCCGTCGCTCATAGGCTTTCAGTCTAGCAAAAATCAGACAGTGACGGATCCGTCGCTCATAGGCTTTCAGTCTAGCAAATATCAGACAGTGACGGATCCGTCGCTCATAGGCTTTCAGTCTAGCAAATATCAGACAGTGACGGATCCGTCGCTCATAGGCTTTCAGTCTAGCAAAAATCAGACAGTGATGGATCCGTCGCTCATAGGCTTCCATTCTAGCAAAAATCAGACAGTGACGGATCCGTCGCTCATAGGCTTTCAGTCTAGCAAATATCAGACAGTGACGGATCCGTCGCTGTCCGATTTTTCAACGTAGACAAAAAACGTTTTTATGTCCGTTGTCTCCGTCCGACGGACAAAGAATTTCCAAAGGATCCGTCGAACGACGGATGAAACGTGCAGCGCGCTAATACAAGTCTATGAGAAAAAAACGGATCCAGCGGCATCAGTCAACGGAACCGTTTTTTTTCAAAATTCGACGGATTGTGACTGATGGCAAAAAACTGATGTGTGAAAGGGGCCTATGAGTGAGGCTTGATAATGTGCAGCGGATTGTGCTCTGCTGCCTGCTTCTACCCCAGTACAACAAATTCACTCATTGACAACTCGTATGTTCAGAAGTTGAGCTGTGGGGGGCGCTGTTTGTCTGGACACAGAACTGCTATAGGAGCATCGTCATGGACGTCATGTAATACTGGATGTCGGCTGCAGCAGTGTACGAGGGAACCAGACATCTGTTCAGCCTGATTACCCTGGTGCCTATAGCTCTGCTCAGCCTGAACATCCTGGTGCCTATACCTCTGTTCATCCTGATCAGCCTGATTCCTATACCTCTGCTCAATCTGATCAGCCTGATTCCTATACCTCTGCTCAGCCTGATCATCCTGGTGCCTATACCTCTGTTCAGCCTGATCAACCTCGTGCCTATACGTCTGCTCAGCCTGATCCTCCTGGTGCCTATACGTCTGCTCAGCCTGATCAGCCTGATTCCTATACCTCTGCTCAGCCTGATCATCCTGGTTCCTATACCTCTGTTCAGCATGATCTTCCTGATTCCTATACCTCTGTTCTGCCTGAGCATCCTGATTCCTATACCTCTGTTCAGCCTGATCATCCTGGTGCCTATACCTCTGCTCATCCTGATACTATTGATGCCTATACCACTGCTCAGCATTATCAGCCTGCTTCCTATACCTCTGTTCAGCCTGATCAACCTGCTTCCTATACCTCTGTTCTGCCTATCATCCCAGCTCCTATACCTCTGTTCAGCCAGATCATCCTGTTGCTTATACCTCTGTTCAGCCTGATCATCCTGGTGACTATAACTCAGTTTAGCCTGATCATTCTGGTACTTATACCTGTGTTCAGCCTGATACTCCTGGTGCCTATTCCTGTGCTCAGCCTGATCCTCCTGGTTCCTATACCTCTCTTTAACCTGATCATCCTGCTTCCTATACCAGTGTTCAGCCTGATCATCCTGGTGCCTATAGCTCTGTTCAGCCTGCTCATCTGGTTCCTATATATCTGTTCATCCAGATCAACCTGGTGCCTATACCTGTGTTCATCGAGATCAACCTGGTGCCTATATTTCTGTTCAGCCTGTTCCAATTGGTGCATATGCGTCAGTTACGTCCAGTGTCTCCTGGTGCCTATACATTAGCTCATCCTCCTGGTGTCTATACTTTTGCTCATCCTCATCCCCCTGGTGTCTACACTTTTGCTCATCCTCCTGGTGACTATACTTTTGCTCATCCTCATCCCCCTGGTGTCTATACTTTTGCGCATCCTGATCCTCCTGGTGTCTATACTTTTGCTCATCCTCATCCCCCTGGTGACTATACTTTTGCTCATCCTCATCCCCCTGGTGACTATACTTTTGCTCATCCTCATCCCCCTGGTGACTATACTTTTGCTCATCCTCATCCCCCTGGTGTCTATACTTTTGCTCATCCTCATCCCCCTGGTGTCTATACTTTTGCTCATCCTCATCCCCCTGGTGACTATACTTTTGCGCATCCTGATCCTCCTGGTGTCTATACTTTTGCTCATCCTCATCCCCCTGGTGTCTATACTTTTGCTCATCCTCATCCCCCTGGTGTCTATACTTTTGCTCATCCTCATCCCCTGGTGACTATACTTTTGCTCATCCTCATCCCCCTGGTGTCTATACTTTTGCGCATCCTGATCCTCCTGGTGTCTATACTTTTGCTCATCCTCATCCCCCTGGTGTCTATACTTTTGCGCATCCTGATCCTCCTGGTGTCTATACTTTTGCTCATCCTCATCCCCCTGGTGTCTATACTTTTGCTCATCCTCATCCCCCTGGTGACTATACTTTTGCTCATCCTCATCCCCTGGTGTCTATACTTTTGCTCATCCTCATCCCCCTGGTGTCTATACTTTTGCTCATCCTCATCCCCCTGGTGACTATACTTTTGCGCATCCTGATCCTCCTGGTGTCTCTTTTCATCTATCTTTATCTTTGCTCATCCTCATCCCCCTGGTGTCTATACTTTTGCTCATCCTCATCCCCCTGGTGTCTATACTTTTGCTCATCCTCATCCCCCTGGTGTCTATACTTTTGCTCATCCTGATCCCTCCTGGTGTCTATACTTTTGTTCCTCATCCATCTGATCTCATCCTGGTGTCTATACTTTTGCTCATCCTCATCCCCCTGGTGTCTATACTTTTGCTCATCCTCATCCCCCTGGTGTCTATACTTTTGCTCATCCTCATCCCCCTGGTGTCTATACTTTTGCTCATCCTCATCCCCCTGGTGACTATACTTTTGCTCATCCTCATCCCCCTGGTGTCTATACTTTTGCTCATCCTCATCCCCCTGGTGTCTATACTTTTGCGCATCCTGATCCTCCTGGTGTCTATACTTTTGCTCATCCTCATCCCCCTGGTGTCTATACTTTTGCTCATCCTCATCCCCTGGTGTCTATACTTTTGCTCATCCTCATCCCCCTGGTGTCTATACTTTTGCGCATCCTGATCCTCCTGGTGTCTATACTTTTGCGCATCCTGATCCTCCTGGTGTCTATACTTTTGCCATCCTATCCTCCTGGTGTCTATACTTTTGCTCATCCTCATCCCCCTGGTGTCTAACTTTTGCATCCTATCCTCCTGGTGTCTATACTTTTGCTCATCCTCATCCCCCTGGTGTCTATACTTTTGCGCATCCTCATCCCCCTGGTGTCTATACTTTTGCTCATCCTCATCCCCCTGGTGTCTATACTTTTGCTCATCCTCATCCCCCTGGTGTCTATACTTTTGCTCATCCTCATCCCCCTGGTGTCTATACTTTTGCTCATCCTCATCCTCCTGGTGTCTATACTTTTGCTCATCCTCATCCCCCTGGTGACTATACTTTTGGCCATCCTATCCTCCTGGTGTCTATACTTTTGCTCATCCTCATCCCCCTGGTGTCTATACTTTTGCTCATCCTCATCCCCCTGGTGTCTATACTTTTGCTCATCCTCATCCCCCTGGTGTCTATACTTTTGCTCATCCTCATCCCCCTGGTGTCTATACTTTTGCGCATCCTGATCCTCCTGGTGTCTATACTTTTGCTCATCCTCATCCCCCTGGTGTCTATACTTTTGCGCATCCTCATCCCCTGGTGTCTATACTTTTGCTCATCCTCATCCCCCTGGTGTCTATACTTTTGCTCATCCTCATCCCCCTGGTGACTATACTTTTGCTCATCCTATCCCCTGGTGTCTATACTTTTGCTCATCCTCATCCCCCTGGTGACTATACTTTTGCGCATCCTGATCCTCCTGGTGTCTATACTTTTGCTCATCCTCATCCCCTGGTGTCTATACTTTTGCTCATCCTCATCCCCCTGGTGTCTATACTTTTGCTCATCCTCATCCCCCTGGTGACTATACTTTTGCTCATCCTCATCCCCTGGTGTCTATACTTTTGCTCATCCTCATCCCCTGGTGTCTATACTTTTGCTCATCCTCATCCCCCTGGTGACTATACTTTTGCGCATCCTGATCCTCCTGGTGTCTATACTTTTGCTCATCCTCATCCTCCTGGGGTCTATACTTTTGCTCATCCTCATCCCCCCGGTGTCTATACTTTTGCGCATCCTATCCCCTGGTGTCTATACTTTTGCTCATCCTATCCCCCTGGTGTCTATACTTTTGCTCATCCTCATCCCCTGGTGACTATACTTTTGCTCATCCTCATCCCCCTGGTGTCTATACTTTTGCGCATCCTGATCCTCCTGTGTCTATACTTTTGCTCATCCTGATCCTCCTGGTGTCTATACTTTTGCTCATCCTCATCCCCCTGGTGTCTATACTTTTGCTCATCCTCATCCCCCTGGTGTCCCATACTTTTGCTAATCCTCATCCCCTGGTGACTATACTTTTGCTCATCCTCATCCCCCTGGTGTCTATACTTTTGCTCATCCTCATCCCCTGGTGTCTATACTTTTGCTCATCCTCATCCCCCTGGTGACTATACTTTTGCGCATCCTGATCCTCCTGGTGTCTATACTTTTGCTCATCCTCATCCCCCTGGTGACTATACTTTTGCGCATCCTGATCCTCCTGGTGTCTATACTTTTGCTCATCCTCATCCTCCTAGTGTCTATACTTTTGCTCATCCTCCTGGTGACTATACTTTTGCTCATCCTCATCCCCCTGGTGTCTATACTTTTGCGCATCCTGATCCTCCTGGTGTCTATACTTTTGCTCATCCTCATCCCCCTGGTGACTATACTTTTGCTCATCCTCATCCCCCTGGTGACTATACTTTTGCTCATCCTCATCCCCCTGGTGTCTATACTTTTGCTCATCCTCATCCCCTGGTGTCTATACTTTTGCTCATCCTCACCCCCCTGGTGACTATACTTTTGCGCATCCTGATCCTCCTGGTGTCTATACTTTTGCTCATCCTCATCCCCCTGGTGTCTATACTTTTGCTCATCCTCATCCCCCTGGTGTCTATACTTTTGCTCATCCTCATCCCCCTGGTGACTATACTTTTGCTCATCCTCATCCCCCTGGTGTCTATACTTTTGCGCATCCTGATCCTCCTGGTGTCTATACTTTTGCTCATCCTCATCCCCCTGGTGTCTATACTTTTGCGCATCCTGATCCTCCTGGTGTCTATACTTTTGCTCATCCTCATCCCCCTGGTGTCTATACTTTTGCTCATCCTCATCCCCCTGGTGACTATACTTTTGCTCATCCTCATCCCCCTGGTGTCTATACTTTTGCTCATCCTCATCCCCTGGTGACTATACTTTTGCGCATCCTGATCCTCCTGGTGTCTATACTTTTGCTCATCCTCATCCCCCTGGTGTCTATACTTTTGCTCATCCTCATCCCCCTGGTGTCTATACTTTTGCTCATCCTCATCCCCCTGGTGACTATACTTTTGCTCATCCTCATCCCCCTGGTGTCTATACTTTTGCTCATCCTCATCCCCCTGGTGTCTATACTTTTGCTCATCCTCATCCCCCTGGTGACTATACTTTTGCGCATCCTGATCCTCCTGGTGTCTATACTTTTGCTCATCCTCATCCTCCTAGTGTCTATACTTTTGCTCATCCTCATCCCCCTGGTGTCTATACTTTTGCGCATCCTGATCCTCCTGGTGTCTATACTTTTGCTCATCCTCATCCCCCTGGTGTCTATACTTTTGCTCATCCTCATCCCCCTGGTGACTATACTTTTGCTCATCCTCATCCCCTGGTGTCTATACTTTTGCGCATCCTGATCCTCCTGGTGTCTATACTTTTGCTCATCCTGATCCTCCTGGTGTCTATACTTTTGCTCATCCTCATCCCCCTGGTGTCTATACTTTTGCTCATCCTCACCCCCCTGGTGTCTATACTTTTGCTCATCCTCATCCCCTGGTGACTATACTTTTGCTCATCCTCATCCCCCTGGTGTCTATACTTTTGCTCATCCTCATCCCCCTGGTGTCTATACTTTTGCTCATCCTCATCCCCCTGGTGACTATACTTTTGCGCATCCTGATCCTCCTGGTGTCTATACTTTTGCTCATCCTCATCCCCCTGGTGACTATACTTTTGCGCATCCTGATCCTCCTGGTGTCTATACTTTTGCTCATCCTCATCCTCCTAGTGTCTATACTTTTGCTCATCCTCATCCCCCTGGTGTCTATACTTTTGCTCATCCTCATCCCCTGGTGACTATACTTTTGCGCATCCTGATCCTCCTGGTGTCTATACTTTTGCTCATCCTCATCCCCCTGGTGTCTATACTTTTGCGCATCCTGATCCTCCTGGTGTCTATACTTTTGCTCATCCTCATCCCCCTGGTGTCTATACTTTTGCTCATCCTCATCCCCCTGGTGACTATACTTTTGCTCATCCTCATCCCCCTGGTGTCTATACTTTTGCGCATCCTGATCCTCCTGGTGTCTATACTTTTGCTCATCCTGATCCTCCTGGTGACTATACTTTTGCTCATCCTCATCCCCCTGGTGTCTATACTTTTGCTCATCCTCATCCCCCTGGTGTCTATACTTTTGCGCATCCTGATCCTCCTGGTGTCTATACTTTTGCTCATCCTCATCCCCCTGGTGACTATACTTTTGCGCATCCTGATCCTCCTGGTGTCTATACTTTTGCTCATCCTGATCCTCCTGGTGTCTATACTTTTGCTCATCCTCATCCCCCTGGTGTCTATACTTTTGCTCATCCTCATCCCCCTGGTGACTATACTTTTGCTCATCCTCATCCCCCTGGTGTCTATACTTTTGCGCATCCTGATCCTCCTGGTGTCTATACTTTTGCTCATCCTCATCCCCCTGGTGTCTATACTTTTGCTCATCCTCATCCCCCTGGTGTCTATACTTTTGCTCATCCTCATCCCCCTGGTGTCTATACTTTTGCTCATCCTGATCCTCCTGGTGTCTATACTTTTGCGCATCCTGATCCTCCTGGTGTCTATACTTTTGCGCATCCTCATCCCCTGGTGTCTATACTTTTGCGCATCCTCATCCCCCTGGTGTCTATACTTTTGCGCATCCTGATCCTCCTGGTGTCTATACTTTTGCTCATCCTCATCCCCCTGGTGACTATACTTTTGCTCATCCTCATCCCCCTGGTGTCTATACTTTTGCTCATCCTCATCCCCCTGGTGACTATACTTTTGCTCATCCTCATCCCCCTGGTGACTATACTTTTGCTCATCCTCATCCCCCTGGTGTCTATACTTTTGCTCATCCTCATCCCCCTGGTGTCTATACTTTTGCTCATCCTGATCCTCCTGGTGACTATACTTTTGCTCATCCTCATCCCCCTGGTGTCTATACTTTTGCTCATCCTCATCCCCCTGGTGTCTATACTTTTGCGCATCCTGATCCTCCTGGTGTCTATACTTTTGCTCATCCTCATCCCCCTGGTGACTATACTTTTGCTCATCCTCATCCCCCTGGTGTCTATACTTTTGCTCATCCTCATCCCCCTGGTGACTATACTTTTGCTCATCCTGATCCTCCTGGTGTCTATACTTTTGCTCATCCTCATCCCCTGGTGTCTATACTTTTGCTCATCCTCATCCCCCTGGTGTCTATACTTTTGCTCATCCTCATCCCCCTGGTGTCTATACTTTTGCTCATCCTCATCCCCTGGTGTCTATACTTTTGCTCATCCTCATCCCCCTGGTGACTATACTTTTGCTCATCCTGATCCTCCTGGTGTCTATACTTTTGCTCATCCTCATCCCCTGGTGTCTATACTTTTGCTCATCCTCATCCCCCTGGTGTCTATACTTTTGCTCATCCTCATCCCCCTGGTGTCTATACTTTTGCTCATCCTCATCCCCCTGGTGTCTATACTTTTGCTCATCCTCATCCCCCTGGTGTCTATACTTTTGCTCATCCTGATCCTCCTGGTGTCTATACTTTTGCTCATCCTCATCCCCCTGGTGTCTATACTTTTGCTCATCCTCATCCCCCTGGTGTCTATACTTTTGCTCATCCTCATCCCCCTGGTGTCTATACTTTTGCTCATCCTGATCCTCCTGGTGTCTATACTTTTGCGCATCCTCATCCCCCTGGTGTCTATACTTTTGCGCATCCTGATCCTCCTGGTGTCTATACTTTTGCTCATCCTCATCCCCTGGTGTCTATACTTTTGCTCATCCTCATCCCCCTGGTGACTATACTTTTGCTCATCCTCATCCCCCTGGTGACTATACTTTTGCTCATCCTCATCCCCCTGGTGTCTATACTTTTGCTCATCCTCATCCCCCTGGTGTCTATACTTTTGCTCATCCTCATCCCCCTGGTGACTATACTTTTGCTCATCCTCATCCCCCTGGTGACTATACTTTTGCTCATCCTCATCCCCCTGGTGTCTATACTTTTGCTCATCCTCATCCCCCTGGTGTCTATACTTTTGCTCATCCTCATCCCCTGGTGACTATACTTTTGCTCATCCTCATCCCCTGGTGACTATACTTTTGCTCATCCTCATCCCCCTGGTGTCTATACTTTTGCTCATCCTCATCCCCTGGTGTCTATACTTTTGCTCATCCTGATCCTCCTGGTGTCTATACTTTTGCTCATCCTCATCCCCCTGGTGTCTATACTTTTGCTCATCCTCATCCCCCTGGTGTCTATACTTTTGCTCATCCTCATCCCCTGGTGTCTATACTTTTGCTCATCCTCATCCCCCTGGTGACTATACTTTTGCTCATCCTCATCCCCCTGGTGTCTATACTTTTGCTCATCCTCATCCCCCTGGTGTCTATACTTTTGCTCATCCTCATCCCCCTGGTGACTATACTTTTGCTCATCCTCATCCCCCTGGTGTCTATACTTTTGCGCATCCTGATCCTCCTGGTGGCCATCTGCAGTGACGGGTCGCTCAGGGTCCAGGAAAAGTTAGATGATCACCTTTATGGAGCAGACCTGACCGCAGAGGGACTTGTCCTACTCTGTTAGTTGCCCATGCAGGGCCGGGGTTATGGCCGCCCCTCGGCCTCAGCATGAATGGACGGGAGCGAGCAGACACTAAGTATAGTGCACTGTGTCCCGCGCGGTATTTACAGACGCCGTCCCCACGTGGTGAACTGGGGGAAGCAATAGAGGAGAATTGTCAGAAGAAAAAACTTGTATGAAATGAAAACCGGACGCGGCACAAATAAGACGCTGCCGACTTACACGAGCGAAGATAAAAGCGAAAAGACGCGAGGAGGAAGCACGAGGCCGGAGACTGTGCCCAGATACGCCACCATTACAGCGGCGTATCGGGAGGGTGGCCTACATTATCTGCCCGCTGCATTTTCCTACCGCACAGAACCACTGCGCTAATCCACTGCCATATTTTTTTTTTTAAACCAACTTTTTATTGATTTTCTTGCATACAATATACAAATTGTATAATAGAAAGGATAAGTATTAGCATATAAAAAGTATATCATTTTTGATTGCAGCTTTGGGTGTGATTGGAAGAAATCCATTGATTTATGTGATGTAAATCCAGCCAAGAACAAAATCCATTCAGTAAAATATTCACAAAGCTTCTTCATGTAATATAAACTGCGCAGAAATATTGCATTCGCTTTTCTTGATTTGCTTTCTCCAGTCCAACCAGAGCTGCAACTAAAACTTTACTGGCTTCCTATTACCAAACAGCAAGGCAAGCATGGGACCGCAGGGGACAAACAAGCTGTTCCAGGTGTAACTGAGGAGTGGACTGGAATCAATGTTTGTAGGGCAGTCAGGAGAATTGTGATTGCAGCTCTGGGTGTGGATAGAGCACATTGTTCTGCAGAGCTGCATTCCAAATTCAGCTACCTGTCAGTATTAAAGAGAAAGCCGTTGTTAGAGGTCATTGGACGGTGAGTGTTAGATCCCTGATAAACCCACGCTTTAAGGCCAAATGGAAGAATTGTGTATATAGCCAATGGCGTGACTAAAGCTCACACACATCCAGAGCTGCAATCAAAATTCATCTCCCTTCACACCAAACAGAACGGAAATGTGTGCGCTCAAGAACAAAAACAGGTGATAACAACAGAAGTAACAGCAGTTATCAGGGAGGGAACAAGCACAATAAGTGGCAACTACCAGCAGACTGCTGGGAGGTTAGATACAATGTGGAAATTACAGGTGTGGTATAAAGAGGGCGAGATATACAGGGGGCGTGATACAAAGAGGGCGTGATACAAAGAGGGCGTGATACAAAGAGGGCGTGATACAAAGAGGGCGTGATACAAAGAGGGCGTGATACAAAGAGGGCGTGATACAAAGAGGGCGTGATACAAAGAGGGCGTGATACAAAGAGGGCGAGATACAAAGAGGGCGAGATACAAAGAGGGCGAGATACAAAGAGGGCGTGATACAAAGAGGGCGTGATACAAAGAGGGCGTGATACAAAGAGGGCGTGATACAAAGAGGGCGTGATACAAAGAGGGCGAGATACAAAGAGGGCGAGATACAAAGAGGGCGAGATACAAAGAGGGCGAGATACAAAGAGGGCGTGATACAAAGAGGGCGTGATACAAAGAGGGCGTGATACAAAGAGGGCGTGATACAAAGAGGGCGTGATACACAGAAGGTAAATATTTAGACTTGAGAGTCCTCAGTGGTTGATACCTTTTAATGGCTAACTGAAAAGATGGTCTTTGCCTGATGAAGAGACCGGAGTAGTCTCGAAAGCTGCAATTTGTTACCATCTTTTCAGTTAGCCATTAAAAGGTATCAACCACTGAGGACTCTCAAGTCTAAATATTTTTCTATCTACTGGCTAACACGGTACGAAGATACACATCTTTCCTGTATACAGAGGGTGTGATGTAAAGAGGGCGTGATGTAAAGAGGGCGTGGTGTAAAGAGGGCGTGGCGTAAAGAGGGCGTGGCGTAAAGAGGGCGTGGCGTAAAGAGGGCATGGCGTAAAGAGGGCGTGGCGTAAATGGGGCGTGGCATAAAGGGGGCGTGACGTAAAGAGGGCGTGACGTAAAGAGGGCGTGACGTAAAGAGGGCGTGACGTAAAGAGGGCGTGACGTAAAGAGGGCGTGACGTAAAGAGGGCGTGACGTAAAGAGGGCGTGACGTAAAGAGGGCGTGACGTAAAGAGGGCGTGACGTAAAGAGGGCGTGACGTAAAGAGGGCGTGACATAAAGAGGGCGTGACGTAAAGAGGGCGTGACGTAGAGGACGTGACGTAAAGAGGGCGTGGCACAAAGAGGACGTGGCGTAAAGAGGGCGTGGCGTAAAGAGGGCGTGACGTAAAGAGGACGTGGCGTAAAGAGGGCGTGGCGTAAAGGGGCGTGGCGTAAAGAGGGCGTGGCGTAAAGAGGGCGTGGCGTAAAGAGGGCGTGACGTAAAGAGGGCGTGACGTAAAGAGGGCGTGATACAGAGGGCGTGATATACAGAGGGCGTGATATGCAGAGGGCGTGATATGCAGAGGGCGTGATATACAAGGGCGTGATATACAGAGGGCGTGATATACAGAGGGCGTGATATACAGAGGGCGTGATACACAGAGGGCGTGATACACAGAGGGCGTGATACACAGAGGGCGTGATACACAGAGGGCGTGATACACAGAGGGCGTGATACACAGAGGGCGTGATACACAGAGGGCGTGATACACAGAGGGCGTGATACACAGAGGGCGTGATACACAGAGGGCGTGATACACAGAGGGCGTGATACACAGAGGGCGTGATACACAGAGGGCGTGATACACAGAGGGCGTGATACACAGAGGGCGTGATACACAGTGGGCGTGATACACAGAGGGTGTGATATACAGAGGGCGTGATATACAGAGGGAATGATACAAAGAGGGTGTGAAAAGAATGGTGTGGTATAAACAGGGCGTGGTATAAATAGGTACGGTATAATTAGCGTGCGGTATAAATAGGGCGCGGTATAAATAAGGCGTGGTATAATTAGCGTGCGGTATAATTAGGGCGTGGTATAATTAGGGCGCGGTATAATTAGGGCGTGGTATAATTAGCGTGCGGTATAAATAGGGCGCGGTATAAATAAGGCGTGGTATAATTAGCGTGCGGTATAATTAGGGCGCGGTATAATTAGGGCGTGGTATAATTAGCGTGCGGTATAATTAGGGCGTGGTATAAATAGGTGCGGTATAATTAGCGTGCGGTATAATTAGGGCGTGGTATAAATAGGGCGTGGTATAATTAGCGTGCGGTATAATTAGGGCGTGGTATAATTAGGGCGCGGTATAATTAGGGCGTGGTATAATTAGCGTGCGGTATAATTAGGGCGTGGTATAAATAGGTGCGGTACAATTAGCGTGCGGTATAATTAGGGCGTGGTATAAATAGGGCGCTGTATAAATAGGGCGTGGTATAAATAGGGCGCGGTATAAATAGGGCGTGGTATAATTAGCGTGCGGTATAATTAGGGTGTGGTATAATTAGGGCGCGGTATAATTAGGGCGTGGTATAAATAGGGCGTGGTATAATTAGGGCGTGGTATAATTAGGGCGCGGTATAAATAGGGCGCGGTATAATTAGGGCGTGGTATAATTAGGGTGTGGTATAATTAGGGCGCGGTATAAATAGGGCGTGGTATAATTAGCGTGCGGTATAATTAGGGCGTGGTATAATTAGGGCGCGGTATAATTAGGGCGTGGTATAATTAGCGTGCGGTATAATTAGGGCGTGGTATAATTAGGGCGCGTTATAATTAGGGCGTGGTATAATTAGCGTGCGGTATAATTAGGGCGTGGTATAATTAGCGTGCGGTATAATTAGGGCGTGGTATAATTAGCGTGCGGTATAATTAGGGCGCGGTATAATTAGGGCGCGGTATAATTAGCGTGCGGTATAATTAGGGCGTGGTATAATTAGGGCGCGGTATATATTAGGGCGTGGTATAATTAGCGTGCGGTATAATTAGGGCGTGGTATAATTAGGGCGCGGTATAATTAGGGCGTGGTATAATTAGCGTGCGGTATAATTAGGGTGTGGTATAATTAGCGTGCGGTATAATTAGGGCGTGGTATAATTAGCGTGCGGTATAATTAGGGCGTGGTATAATTAGGGCGCGGTATAATTAGGGCGTGGTATAATTAGCGTGCGGTATAATTAGGGCGTGGTATAATTAGCGTGCGGTATAATTAGGGCGTGGTATAATTAGGGCGTGGTATAATTAGGGCGTGGTATAATTAGCGTGCGGTATAATTAGGGCGTGGTATAATTAGCGTGCGGTATAATTAGGGCGTGGTATAATTAGCGTGCGGTATAATTAAGGCGTGGTATAATTAGGGCGTGGTATAATTAGGGCGTGGTATAATTAGCGTGCGGTATAATTAGGGCGTGGTATAATTAGCGTGCGGTATAATTAGGGCGTGGTATAATTAGCGTGCGGTATAATTAGGGCGTGGTATAATTAGGGCGTGGTATAATTAGGGCGTGGTATAATTAACGTGCGGTATAATTAGGGCGTGGTATAATTAGCGTGCGGTATAATTAGGGCGTGGTATAATTAGGGCGCGGTATAATTAGGGCGTGGTATAATTAGGGCACGGTATAATTAGGGCGTGGTATAATTAGGGCGCGGTATAATTAGGGCGTGGTATAATTAGCGTGCGGTATAATTAGGGCGTGGTATAATTAGGGCGTGGTATAATTAGGGCGTGGTATAATTAGCGTGCGGTATAATTAGGGCGTGGTATAATTAGGGCGCGGTATAATTAGGGCGTGGTATAATTAGGGCGCGGTATAATTAGGGCGTGGTATAATTAGCGTGGTATAATTAGGGCGCGGTATAATTAGGGCGTGGTATAATTAGCGTGCGGTATAATTAGGGCGGTATAATTAGGGCGCGGTATAATTAGGGCGCGGTATAATTAGGGCGCGGTATAATTAGGGCGCGGTATAATTAGGGCGCGGTATAATTAGGGCGCGGTATAATTAGGGCGCGGTATAATTAGGGTGTGGTTGTCCAGGAGATGAATTCCCCTGCCACACCAGTTCTCTTAGCTGCACTGCCCAGCCATGCCTGGAGTGCTGCCTCCCACTACCAGCTCTGCCCGTACAGTGAATTTGGCGGCGTCTGCAGTAATGGCAGAAGTGGTCGCAGCAGGTCCAGCTTGGGATATAACAAGTGCAAAAAGAACGATGTGTGTAAATGTCCTGAATATGGCACAGATATCAGAGGTGGCGATAATGAGCGCTGCAGCGCAGGACAGCATCACCCTCATCCTCAGGCTCAGGACATGATATACATGAGTGCAGATTGCATCCTGCAGGGGCCTCGCTCAGGGCCGCCATCAGGGCATTACAGCCCTTACTAATGTATGGGGCCCGGTGCTTTAGGGGGGCCCGCCCGCTGCCCCAGCACGCTGGCAGCACGGTCCGGCAGCAGGTGCAGCACTTCGCTGCTTTATATTCCCCACTGTCCCCAGTCCTGACCTCCTATTCTCCTGGCTGGTAAATTAAATGGGCAGGCACTGTAGCTTTAAGCTACAGCCCGCCCTGACGCATCATGGTCCAGCCGTGACGTCACACCTCTGCTCCACTTCCTCATTCTGGAGCAGAGCAGCGTGTCACGTCGGTGTGCTGTGCCTGACACACACTTGCCACGTGGCTGGGAGCGGCGGACCGGACCGGGTGCAGGCGCAGGCAAGCTCAGCAGGGTGAGTAGTCTGTCGCAGGGGGGCCCGGCCAGGACAGCCACAGCGCCAGCATCCACCACGCACCACCAACAGGGCCCAGGGCAGGAAGGGGGGGCCCAGCATCCACCAAAAGGCCCCCCAGGGCAGGCGGGGGGGCCCGCAGGCGCAGCATCCAGCAACAGGGGGCCTGGGGACCCTGTTGCTGGATGCTGCGGGCCCCTCCTGCCTGCCCTGGGCTGGGGCCCTGTTGGATTGCTGCGTGCGGCCCCCCCCCCCCCGCCTGCTCATCATATGGGTGCATAAAATCTATGGAGCATCATATGGCGGCATAATCTTTGGAGCATCATATGGCGGCATAATCTGTGGGGCATTATATGGCGGCATAATCTTTGAAGCATCATATGGCGGCATAATCTATGAGCATCATATGGCGGCATAATCTTGGAGCATCATATGGCGGCATAATCTTTGGAGCATCATATGGGGCATAAAAATTTATGGAGCATCATATGGGGGCATATTCATCTATGGGGCATCATATGGCGGCATAAAATCTATGGAGCATCATATGGGGCATAAAATCTATGGAGCATCATATGGCGGCATAATCTTTGGAGCATCATATGGCGGCATAATCTATGGAGCATCATATGGCGGCATAATCTTTGGAGCATCATATGGGGCATAAAATTTATGGAGCATCATATGGGGGCATATACATCTATGGGGCATCATATGGCGGCATAAAATCTATGGAGCATCATATGGGGCATAAAATCTATGGAGCATCATATGGGGGTATAAAATCTATGGGGCATAAAATATATGGAGCATCTTATGGGGGCATAACTTTTATGGAGCATTATATGGGGCCAATCATTAACTGAATACAATAATCTGCAATCAGAAATACAGTGTGTATATATATATATATGATTTCAATTAGTTAAAAAAAAATGTATGTGACACATTCCCTTGAAGAAAGATAATTAAAATATACAAAAAAAAAGTTACCGAATGTTTAAGAGGTTAGAGTAGAGTAGGGCTCTGCCAATAGATTCTACCTTGTCGTGGTAGGAAGAGCAAAATTCACCGCACACTACAATTGATTACTATGCAGAAAAATATTTTTATTTGAAAAATTATCCAATCCAAAAGAAGAATAATAATATATGTACAATATACAGATACCCAACGTTTCGACCCTCCCGGATCTTAATCATGGGGTACTAGAGAAAAATAGAAGAAACATAGTGTGAGGCAATTATATACAGTGATTACATATATAACATATATACAGATATGGCTGGATCATATATAATTGATTGCGAAAAATGTCATGTAGATAATAATCCAGAAAGTAGAATATATCGTTAAAGTACATAAGGAGCATCATTATACAATCTCAACATGGAGATACATAGAGTAACGATTTATATAATCATAGTAGAACAAAAGCACAATGATATAAGAAACAAAGAAGTAGCGCATTTCTACCTTGTAAAATAGTACAACAGAGATATGGCACATAGTAGAGGCAATAAATTCCTTGTAAATTCCCTTATAGCAGAGCCAGATGCTGCAGATAATATCAAAATTATTAATTAAATAAATATAGGGAAATAGGCGGCGCCGTGTACTGCCGGACCGGAAGTGCGTCATCCGGACCGGAAGTGACACGGCGCAACATGACTGATGTAATCGCGCATGCGCGATAGCGGTAGCGGCCAGCATATTTTCGGTGGGAAAAGGCAAATATAAGCAGGACTATGAGAGACACTAATCTGTATAGGAGACAAAATCTAGGGGGAGGAGACTAGAGGCCTGCATGTGGCGCCGTGTCACTTCCGGTCCGGATGACGCACTTCCAGTCCGGCTTTACACGGCCGCATTTAAACCCCCATTTGCTCCTTCCCATACACCTGGTCACCCAGCAGACAAGGCAGGGCGCAGGAGCGCCGCCTGTAAACCTGTACATTCGCTTCTTAAGGTATGTCTTTGATTCAAAGCGGTTCCCCCATCTGCCATCACTCTGGGCTGCAACTTATGCCACATTTACCCCATGTAGGCTCTGTGGACGCCATCCAGGACATGTTTTAACCCCGTCCAGGGCACATTTAACCCCTACTTTCTGTACACGGCAGGGCGCAGGTGCGCCGCCTATATTCTCATTTCATCCACCTCCAAAGGTATGTTTTCATGTAAATAGTCCACTCCATCTGCCACTGTAATGGGCTATAATTTGTGTTCCATTTGCCCTGTACAGGCTATCAGGACGCCACTCAGGACAGACTTTACCCTATTCTGGATACATTTAACTCCTGCTCTTTGTACACAGCAGGTAATCTCTGACATTTCAATGATGGTGACCCCTATTTCCCTATATTTATTTAATTAATCATTTTGATATTATCTGCAGCATCTGGCTCTGCTATAAGGGAATTTACAAGGAATTTATTGCCTCTACTATGTGCCATATCTCTGTTGTACTAATTTTACAAGGTAGAAATGCGCTACTTCTTTGTTTCTTATATCATTGTGCTTTTGTTCACTATGATTATATAAATCGTTATTCTATGTATCTCCATGTTGAGATTGTATAATGATGCTCCTTATGTTCTTTAACAATATATTCTACTTTCTGGATTATTATCTACATGACATTTTTTGCAATCAATTATATATGATCCAGCCCATATCTGTATATATGTTATATATGTAATCACTGTATATAATTGCCTCACACTATGTTTCTTCTATTTTTCTCTAGTACCCCATGATTAAGATCCGGGAGGGTCGAAACGTTGGGTATATTGTACATATTATTATTACGGCACTGGCACTTTCTTCTTTTGGATTGGCTAATTTTTCAAATAAAAATATTTTTCTGCATAGTAATCAATTGTAGTGTGCGGTGAATTTTGCTCTTCCTATATTTGTTGGTGCCGCTTAGGACCAATTCACCAGCACCTCCTATACACTAGACTTGAGTGCACACCATTTCACCCATATTACCTTGTCGTGGTGGTGGCTTAAAAAAATCTTTTGGTCAAAACAAAAGCTGATGTCTATGCATGTGATTTGATGTTAATGTGTCATTGGTGAGGGCGTGGTGCAGAAGTGGAGTTTTTCCAAGAAAAGGCGGAGGGATTTTGGATGGTTCGCGTGGTGGAGGAGGAGCTAGGGTGGAGGCGGAACTGGGGGTGGAGTCTCAAGGGGGGCCCCATAAATTTTGCCAGTATGGGGCCCCGAAATTCCTAGTGGCAGCCCTGGCCTCGCTACATGACATAACCTCAAAGGGGACAAATCACCTGGTGGCACATAAGGACGCAGCAACTTCTCAGGTCTGAACGCCCACATGTAACAGCTGCCCCGGTACAGCCGGACACAACAGCTGCCCCGGTACAGCCGGACACAACAGCTGCCCCGGTACAGCCGGACACAACAGCTGCCCCGGTACAGCCGGACACAACAGCTGCCCCGGTACAGCCGGACACAACAGCTGCCCCGGTACAGCCGGACACAACAGCTGCCCCGGTACACCGGACACAACAGCTGCCCCGGTACAGCCGGACACAACAGCTGCCCCGGTACAGCCGGACACAACAGCTGCCCCGGTACAGCCGGACACAACAGCTGCCCCGGTACAGCCGGACACAACAGCTGCCCCGGTACAGCCGGACACAACAGCTGCCCCGGTACAGCCGGACACAACAGCTGCCCCGGTACAGCCGGACACAACAGCTGCCCCGGTACAGCCGGACACAACAGCTGCCCCGGTACAGCCGGACACAACAGCTGCCCCGGTACACCCGGACACAACAGCTGCCCCGGTACAGCCGGACACAACAGCTGCCCCGGTACAGCCGGACACAACAGCTGCCCCGGTACACCCGGACACAACACTGCCCCGTACACCGACACAACACCTGCCCCGTACACACCTGCCCACACAACACCTGACCCGTACAACCCTGACTTAACACCTGCCCCGTACATTACACCTGCCTAACACCTGCCCCGGTCACCCGTACAAACACCTGCTCCTGTACACAACACCTGTCCCCGTACACGACACCTGTCCCTTACACAACACCTGTCCCGTACATTACACCTGCTCCTGTACACAGACACCTGTCCCCGTACATTACACCTGCTCCTGTACACGACACCTGTCCCCGTACATTACACCTGCTCCTGTACACGACACCTGTCCCCGTACATTACACCTGCTCCTGTACAAGAACCTGTCCCCGTACATTACACCTGCTCCTGTACACGACACCTGTCCCCGTACATTACACCTGCTCCTGTACACGACACCTGTCCCCGTACATTACACCTGCTCCTGTACACGACACCTGTCCCCGTACATTACACCTGCTCCTGTACACGACACCTGTCCCCGTACATTACACCTGCTCCTGTACACGACACCTGTCCCCGTACATTACACCTGCTCCTGTACATGACACCTGTCCCGTACATTACACCTGCTCCTGTACACGACACCTGTCCCCGTACATTACACCTGCTCCTGTACACGACACATGTCCCCGTACATTACACCTGCTCCTGTACATGACACCTGTCCCCGTACATTACACCTGCTCCTGTACATGACACCTGTCCCCGTACATTACACCTGCTCCTGTACACGACACCTGTCCCCGTACATTACACCTGCTCCTGTACACGACACCTGTCCCCGTACATTACACCTGCTCCTGTACACGACACCTGTCCCCGTACATTACACCTGCTCCTGTACACGACACCTGTCCCCGTACATTACACCTGCTCCTGTACACGACACCTGTCCCCGTACATTACACCTGCTCCTGTACACGACACCTGTCCCCGTACATTACACCTGCTCCTGTACACGACACCTGTCCCCGTACATTACACCTGCTCCTGTACACGACACCTGTCCCCGTACATTACACCTGCTCCTGTACACGACACCTGTCCCCGTACATTACACCTGCTCCTGTACACGACACCTGTCCCCGTACATTACACCTGCTCCTGTACACGACACCTGTCCCCGTACATTACACCTGCTCCTGTACACGACACCTGTCCCCGTACACTACACCTGCTCCTGTACACGACACCTGCTCCCGTACACCCGTACACTACACCTGTCCCCGTACACTCTTCCTACATATTGTTCTATCATTATTAATGAATCTTAATGCTTGCTACCAGTGAATGAGAACACTATTTCCATTCAAAGATATTAAATCCTGTACATACAGTATATGAAAAAAAAAGTATGTGCCCCCTCCACATCCTCCTCCAGGAGCTTTCCTGAGCCCCCTTCCTTGTCCATAGACATAATATGGAGTTGCCCTTCCGCCGATATAACGGCTCCGCTCTTCTGGGAGGGTTTTCTACAAGATGCTGGAGGCATTTTCCCCTTCATCCAGAAGATCATTTGTGGGGTCAGACCCTGATGTTGGGGGGAGGCCGGGGTCATAATCTTCATTATAGGTGCTGGATGAGGTCCGGGCTCCATGCGGCCGCTCATGTTCCCCCCATGTCTGTACGGACCTTGTGCTCTGGGCGCCGTCATGGGGAAAAGAGAAGGGTCTTCCCAAAACTGTTCCCACAAAGATGAAGCTACAAGTGTCCACAATGTCTTGTGCTGAAGATTAAGATTTCCCTTCCCTGCGGCACAGGGGCCGAGGCCGCCCCCTGATAACGAGCACATGGCATTATCCTCCTCCACCATCTGTACAGGGGGCACATTGCAGTCAGGGGGTACCGTCCTCCTGGAATCTCCAAACCCAGACTCCTCCATCAGACACAGATAGAGAAGTGTGATCCATCACTGCACAGAACACATCTCCTCCAGAGTCCCGTGGTGGCGGCTTTACACCACTCCATCCGACGCTAGGCATTGTGCTTGGTGATGTACGGCTGCATGCAGCTGCTCCGCCATGAAGCTCCCGGCGGGGGCACAGTGTTAGTGCTGATACCAGAGGAGGTCTGAACTCTGCAGTTATGGGGTCAGCAGAGCGGTGGTGACTTTTCTAACCTCTGCTCCTCAGCACTTGGCCCCCAGCTCTGTAACGTTATGGGGTCTCCAATTCATGGCCGAGTCCTTTCAGTTTCTTCTCTCAGTAATATCACTCACAGGTGATGGGGGAAGATCCAGGAGAAATAAATGGCATGAACGGACACGTTACCCCGGTGGCTCCTATTCCAGGACCGCGCTGGTATCAGTGATCTCTGCACCACAGGCCGTTGCGTCACATGGTAGTAAAGGCAGACGGCATGGTGGGGGGCCGGAGGTTATACCCTGATGAAAAAGGGACCAGAGCTTATACACTGGGGACGGGTGGACGGAGGTTATACACCGGAGACAAGGGGCCAAAGGGTATAAACTGGGGGCCGGAAGACTGGAGGTTATATACCGGGACACCGGAGTTTATACATCGGGGGCAGGGGGTTAAACACTGGGGACGGATGGACGGAGATTTATTACACCGAAGGCGGGGGCCAAAGGTTATACACCGGAGGCAGGGGCACCGAAGGTTAGACACCGGGGAGGGAGGTTATACCCTGATGAAAAAGGGACCAGAGCTTATACACTGGGGACGGGTGGACGGAGGTTATACACGGGGGACAGGGGGCCAAAGGGTATAAACTGGGGGCCGGAAGACTGGAGGTTATATACCGGGACACCGAAGGTTGTACACCGGGACGGGTGGATGGAGGTTATACACCGGGGACAGGGGGCCAAAGGGTATAAACTGGGGGCCGGAAGACTGGAGGTTATATACCGGGACACCGGAGTTTATACATCGGGGGCAGGGGGTTAAACACTGGGGACGGATGGACGGAGATTATACATCGGAGGTTATACACCGAAGGCGGGGGGCCAAAGGTTATACACCGGAGGCAGGGCACCGAAGGTTAGACACCGGGGAGGGAGGTTAGACACCGGAGACGGAGGTTAGACACCGGGGACGGCGGTTAGACACCAGAGGCAGGGGCACCGGAGGTTAGACACCGGGGACGGAGGTTAGACACCAGGGACGGAGGTTACACACCGGGACGGAGGTTACACACCGGAGGCAGGGGCATCGGAGGTTAGACACCGGGGACGGAGGTTAGACACCGGGAACGGAGGTTAGACACCGGAGGCAGGGGCACCGGAGGTTAGATACTGGGGACGGAGGTTAGACACCGGGGACGGAGGTTAGACACCGGAGGCAGGGGCACCGGAGGTTAGACACCGGGGACGGAGGTTAGACACCAGGGACGGAGGTTACACACCGGAGGCAGGGGCATCGGAGGTTAGACACCGGGGACGGAGGTTAGACATCGGGGACGGAGGTTAGACACCGGAGGCAGGGTGCACCGGGAGGGTTAGACACTGGGGACGGAGGTTAGACACCGGAGGCAGGGGCACCGGAGGTTAGACACCAGGGACGGAGGTTACACACCGGAGGCAGGGGCATCGGAGGTTAGACACCGGGGACGGAGGTTAGACACTGGGGACGGAGGTTAGACACCGGAGGCAGGGGCACCGGAGGTTAGACACCGGGGACGGAGGTTAGACACCGGAGGCAGGGGCACCGGAGGTTAGACACCGGGGACAGAGGTTAGACACCGGAGGCAGGGGCACCGGAGGTTAGACACCGGGGACGGAGGTTAGACACCGGGGACGGAGGTTAGACACCGGAGGCAGGGGCACCGGAGGTTAGACACCGGGGACGGAGGTTAGACACCGGAGGCAGGGGCACCGGAGGTTAGACACCGGGGATGGAGGTTAGACACCGGAGGCAGGGGCACCGGAGGTTAGACACCGGGGACGGAGGTTAGACACCGGAGGCAGGGCCGGAACCGGAGGGTTAGACACCGGAGGCAGGGGCACCGGAGGTTAGACACCGGGCGGGGCAGGGGCAGGCACCGGAGGTTAGACACCGGGGACTGAGGTTAGACACCGGAGGCAGGGGCACCGGAGGTTAGACACCGGGGATGGAGGTTAGACACCAGAGGTGAAGAGACTGAATGAAAACCATTAAATGAATGATGAGAATGAAAAGCCCAACACTTTCCTCCATTTGTGCATCTGTTATAGTAATGGGCACTGACCCACCAGAAGCCATGAAGAAACCTTCTTCCCTTTCCTTTGCTCCGCCAGCAGTTCCCCGGCGCAGCGTCCGCGGATATTACTGCGCCTTCCTCATTCTACAACACGGACTCCGTTCTTCCATCCACAAAGTAAATGACGTGAACATTAGTAACAAATGACACGCAGATAACATGACCAAGCTGCAGACGCTTTCAGTCCAAAATACAACTGTATTTCCATAAGTCAAATGTAAAAATCAATAACCCAGAAAAATATAAAGTGTTGCGTTCGGATGACGTGCACATAATATCAGATGCAAACCGCCATGTCTCCTGGTGCTCGCCAGCGATGTGCCGCAGCAGCAGACTCACAGAGAAGATGTGCAGCAATAAGAACTGCAGACGAACAGCGCAATCACCCGGACAGGCCCGCGCCGTGCTCATCTGTCACTTAACCCCTTCCCTCCCCCTCCTGATACACACGGTCAAGTCGTCCTCTTCTCCTCATCCTGAAACCCAAAGGGATAAACTCCCCGTCCGCCATGGAGGCTTAATGATCCCGCTTCCCCATTAATCCCGACGCAGAGCACGCAAATTGGACCTTACAAGATGATCAAACGTTGCCTTGTGAGTTTGGAAGATCAAAGCCGCGGTCCCACCTGTTCTCTAACACAAATTACACTAGAAAAGGAATTTCACAGCTGTGGTAATACCTTTATTGTACACGGTGTGACTATCCGGGAAAGCAGGAACAACACTGAGCCTAATTACTGCGCCTGTCACAGCCGGGCGTCCTCTACACGTCACCCTTCATATACTATCCCATCACTACTGACCTGCGGACTCGGAGACCCCCAACATAACTCATGTAATGCAGCCAGGAGGCATACTACAAGAGCCAGCGATCACACACCGACACCGAGCCACGTCCTGTATTACATTACAGAGCTGCACTCACTATTCTGCTGGTGCAGTCACTGTGTACATACATTACATTACTGATCCTGAGTTACATCCTGTATTATACTCCAGAGCTGCATCACTATTCTGCTGGTGCAGTCACTGTGTACATACATTACATTACTGATCCTGAGTTACAATCTGTATTATACTCCAGAGCTGCACTCACTATTCTGCTGGTGCAGTCACTGTATACATACATTACATTACTGATCCTGAGTTACATTCTGTATTATACTCCAGAGCTGCACTCACTATTCTGCTGGTGCAGTCACTGTGTACATACATTACATTACGATCCTGAGTTACATCCTGTATTAACTCCAGAGCTGCACTCACTATTCTGCTGGTGCAGTCACATGTTACATATTACATTACTGATTCTGACCCAACTCCTTATATTACTCCAGAGCTGCACTCACTATTCTGCTGTGCAGTCACTGTGTACATACATTACATACGATCCGAGTACTGCGTATTATACCCAGAGCTGCGTCACTATTCTGCTGTGCAGTCACTGTAGTACATACATTACATTACTGATCCTGAGTTACATTCTGATTATACTCCAGAGCTGCACTCACTATTCTGCTGGTGCAGTCACTGTGTACATACATTCATTACTGATCCTGAGTTACATTCTGTATTATACTTCAGAGCTGCACTCACATTCTGCTGGTGCAGTCACTGTGTACATACAATACTGATCCTGAGTACACCTGTATATACCCCAGAGCTGCACTCACTATTCTGCTGTTGCATCACTGTGTACATACATTATCTTACTGATCCTGTAGTTACATTCTTATTATACTCAGAGCTGCACTCACTATTCTGCTGGTTGCAGTCACTGTGTACATACATATCTGTCGATCCTGAGTTACATCCTGATATTATACTCCAGAGCTTGCACTCACTATTATGCTGGTGCAGTCACTTGTGTACATACATTACATTACTGATCCTGAGTTACATCCTGTATTATACCCCAGAGCTGCACTCACTATTCTGCTGGTGCAGTCACTGTGTACATACATTACATTACTGATCCTGAGTTACATCCTGTATTTACTCCAGAGCTGCACTCACTATTCTGCTGGTGCAGTCACTGTGTACATACATTACATTACTGATCCTGAGTTACATCCTGTATTATACTCCAGAGCTGCACTCACTCATTCTGCTGTGCAGTCACTGTGTACATACATCATTACTGATCCGAGTTACATGCGTACTATATCTCAGAGCTGCACTCACTAATTCTGCTGGTGCATCCTGTGTACATACCATTACATTACTGATCCTGAGTTACATCTGTATTATACTTCAGAGCTGCACTCACTATTCTCTGGTGCATCACTGTGTACATACATTACTCGAGCCTGAGTACATCCTGTATTATACTCCAGAGCTGATTCACTTATTGCTGGTTGCAGTCACTGTGTACATACATTACATTACTGATCCTGAGTTACATCCTGTATTAACTCCAGAGCTGCACTCACATTCTGCTGGTGCAGTTCACTGTGTACATACATTACTTACTGACCTGAGTTACAATCCTGTATTATACCCAGAGCTGCACTCACATTCTGCTGTGCATTCACTGTGTACATACATTCATTACTGATCCTGGAATTACATCCGTATTATATCCAGAGTTGCACTCACTATTCTGCTGGGCAGTCACTGTGTACATACATTACTTACTGATCCTGAGTTACATCTATTATATCTCCAGAGCTGACATCCTATTCTGCGGTGCAGTCACTGTTACATACATTACATACTGATCTGAGTTACATCCTTATTATACTCCAGAGTGCACTCACTATTCTGCTGTGCAAGTCACTGTGTACATACATTACTGATCCTGAATTACATCCTGTATTATACTCCAGAGCTGCATCACTATTCTGCTGGTGCAGTCACTGTGTACATACATTACATTACTGATCCTGAGTTACATCCTGTATTATACTCCAGAGCTGCACTCACTATTATGCTGGTGCAGTCACTGTGTACATACATTACATTACTGATCCTGAGTTACATCCTGTATTATACTCCAGAGCTGCACTCACTATTCTGCTGGTGCAGTCACTGTGTACATACATTACATTACTGATCCTGAGTTACATCCTGTATTATACTCCGAGCTGCACTCAACTAATTTCTGTGGTGCAGTCACTGTGTACATACATTACATTACTGATCCTGAGTTACATCCTGTATTATACCCAGAGCTGCACTCACTATTCTGCTGGTGCAGTCACTGTGTACATAATTACATTACTGATCCTGAGTTACATCCTGTATTATACTCCAGAGCTGCACTCACTATTCTGCTGGTGCAGTCACTGTGTACATACATTACATTATGATCCTGTACTGATCCTGAATTTATACTTCAGAGCTGCACTCACTATTCTGCTGGTAGAGTCTGCTACACAACATACCACATAGATAAGAAGGGTAGCTGCCATAGAAAAACCAAAGCTGCAGGCAGAGACGGACACTTGGGATACTTTGTGCAGAAACTCTACGTCCTCTAACAGTTATAGATCAGTAGGAGACAAAACGCAAAGAGCTGGAATCTCACCGTTTCATCATCATGAAGTCAGATACACAATGGGAACATTAAGTGGCTGTAATAACACGAGATTATAACGGCAACACTGATAATGTACGAGAGCGGGAAGGCAGACACAATGCATTACTGAGTGTCTGACTGCAAAAAAACGAGAAATGCTGTATACATCGGTATGAAGAAAATAATGTGCGGCCGGATCGAGAGCTCAGCCATCTGGATATATCAGACCAACTACTAGAAAACACGCAACCAAGATAGGCAAGACATTATACGCAGAACACCGCTGACACAGAGAATATACTTATCCGGGGTAGTATGTATAGTAGTTATATTCTTGTACATAGGGGCAGTATTATAGTAGTTATATTCTTGTTACTAGGGGGCAGTATTATAGTAGTTATTTTCTTGTACATAGGAGCAGTATTATAGTAGTTATTTTGTACATAGGGGGCAGTATTATAGTAGTTATATTCTTGTACATAGGGGCAGTATTATAGTAGTTTATTCTTGTATAGGGGCAGTATTATAGTAGTTATTTTCTTGTACATTGGGGCAGTATTATAGTAGTTATATTCTTGTACATAGGGGCAGTATTATAGTAGTTTATTCTTGTACATAGGGGCAGTATATAGTAGTTATATTCTTGTAATAGGGCAGTATTATAGTAGTTATATTCTTGTACATAGGGGCAGTATTATAGTAGTTATATTCTTGTACATAGGAGCAGTATTATAGTAGTTATATTCTTGTACATAGGGGCAGTATTATAGTAGTTATATTCTTGTACATAGGGGCAGTATTATAGTAGTTATTCTTGTACATAGGAGCAGTATTATAGTAGATATATTCTTGTACATAGGAGCAGTATTATAGTAGATATATCTTGTACATAGGGCAGTTTTATGTAGTTATATTCTTGTACATAGGGCAGTATTATAGTAGATATATTCTTGTACATAGGGCAGTATTATAGTAGTTATATTCTTGTACATAGGGCAGCATTATAGTAGTTATATTCTTGTACATGGGGCAGTATTATAGTAGTTATATTCTTGTACATAGGAGCAGTATTATAGTAGATTATTCTTGTACATAGGGGCAGTATATAGTAGTTATATTCTTGGAGATAGGGGCAGTATTTATAGTAGTTATATTTCTTGTACATAGGGTCAGTATTATAGTAGTTATATTCTTGAGATAGGGGCAGTATTATAGTAGTTATATTCTTGTACATAGGGGCAGTATATAGTAGTTATATTCTTGGAGATAGGGGCAGTATTATAGTAGTTATATTCTTGTACATAGGGGCAGTATTATAGTAGTTATATTCTTGGAGATAGGGGCAGTATTATAGTGTTATATTCTTGTACATAGGGCGTATTATAGTAGTTATATTCTTGTACATAGGGGCAGTATTATAGTAGTTATATTCTTGTACATAGGAGCAGTATTATAGTAGATATATTCTTGTACATAGGAGCATATTATAGTAGTTATATTCTTGTACATAGGGGCAGTATTATAGTTGTTATATCTTGTACATAGGAGCATTATTATAGTGATATATTCTTGTCATAGGGGCAATTTTTATTGTAAAACCAAAAATACAAATTACTGACATTCCTCCAGTAATACAAAAATAAATTCACTTGGATTGTACATTCATTACATATCCGGATTATACATATAAAATTATCTTAAAGAGTCCATACACCTGGTTGGAAAAAAAAAAAAAAAAAAAAACATCATATTTCAACCCAGTGACACATCCTTCCATAACTTAACATTTCCTAATGATTTTATCTATCTGGGCTCGGACATTATGTGGTTGACAGCGTCACAGATCTGGGTCGGAGTTATTCTGGTCACGCCGGTCTCCATTTCAGACTCTACCCGAGAGCCTCAGGTAATGGCTTCCGCTTGGGCGGAGGACAGTCCTCTAATCCCTATCAAACTCTGCGTCAATTCTTCTAAGGTCATCCTCAAAATCACCGTCAGACTCAGACAGAACACCAAACCTATTAGATAAGTCCATTACACCTGCAAACTCTGGACCTTCTTCCTGGCTCCTTGGCCAGTGTCATACTCTTCTCAGGTTTACGGGAGGTCTTGTCCTTTTTTTCCTTTTAGTCTGAGACACAGATGGTAGTTACTGAAGTAATGCTTCCCTGTGACTGCTGCCCTGAGGGACAACCTCCATACTTCCTGTGCTCCCTCTGAACCCTGCTGCTCTGGTGTCACCTGAGTAGACCCTGGTGGGCCTCCGGTTGGCCAGTATTTCCCCTGACAGTAAAGCTGCCTCCTCCAGAATCTCTGCCCCTGCCACCAAATCCTCATCAGGATAGTCCTTACAGATATTGTGCCAGGCGTCAGGACAGTCCCT
The DNA here is from genome assembly GCA_033576555.1 of Oophaga sylvatica. Lineage (NCBI taxonomy): Eukaryota > Metazoa > Chordata > Amphibia > Anura > Dendrobatidae > Oophaga > Oophaga sylvatica. The sequence goes on from JARQOD010005002.1 coordinate 49,001, forward strand.
GTGAGGGTGACCGATCTTCCCACAGAGGTTGCACCTGATGTTCTGGCAGTCTGCAGCCACATGGCCGACCTCCCCACACAGGTTGCACTTCACCACAGTACACGTATTGCCAGGTGACCCGCCTTGCCACATTTGAAGCACTTACGAGGCTGCCCAGGATAGAAACACACACCCTCTCCCTCCCAATAAAGAAGGAGTTGGGTAAGTGGGCAGTGATATTATCGCACTGGCGCAGTTTCACCAAAACCCTCCACCCTCCCGTCCAGATACCTCATTGTCTCTGCTTTTGGTGAGGTCAGAGACCAGGTCACAATGCCTCCGGAGCACACCACAATGTCCTGCGGGGGAACAGACTCATTCCAGAAGATGAGATTTACCGTAACGGTATCTGGCTTAGAGATAGGAATAAGCTGAACTTACTCCAGCCCTCAGTGTCTCTAAACTTGGGGAAATTAGACCAAAACCTGTCCAGGTCACTCATGAGCTTAAAGCTGACGTCATAGCCTGCCTGTCTGGAAGATTAATCACCGCCAAGATGCTGACTGGCGCAAACCCCATCTGGCGACACAAGAGCTCCCTGACCACAAACCTTCTATCTGGCAGTCCTCCTTGGCACCTCTGTGCCGGAAACGCACGACGTTTCTCCGTTAAACGCCTGGCCGGTATAATTGGCACCAGAGGTGAAGGACGGAGCGCCACGACTCCAGGCATTACTGGGGGGAACCTGCGGGGTCACACTAGGCTGACTGACGGGGTGAGGGTCTGCAGCAGGGGGGGCAGCTGCACCTTGTGTGCTCGGAATTAAAGGGGGGAAATCACAGACATCATCATGAACATTGTTATCATCAACATCAATGTCCTATCAGACTGCGCAGGTCCACCAAAGATACTGTGTCCCCCAAACCCCGACCCCTCAGATACAGCGCGGTTATCCCAGCATCAGAGCCTGCTGGGCACCATCAGGAACTACCGGCACATGTCACTGCCCAACTGTGGTGCCTGGCATTCTGAGACTTGTAGTCCCTGTGCTGAAAATGTCATGCTGCTGTTTGGGGAAACTGCTGCGGCGGCTTTTACTGGGCATTCTGCGACTTGTTGTACCTCTATGGAATGTGCCCTTCATGTGTGCTTGGAATCTGTGCAGGGTTGTGTGGGCATTTTGTAATTGTTGTACCTTGCTGGAATTGCACTATGCTTCTGTTTGGATCTGCTGCAGGCAGTTTTGCTGGGGGATTTTGAGACTTGTGGTACGTCTGTGGGGTCTGTACTAAGGCTGCTGTGGTGCGGCATTTGCTCCTTTTGGAAGCAGGGAAAATTGCGGCTGCAGCATGGCCGCACCTGCTTTGGGGTCCATGGGACAAAAGTCTGACTGGAACTGCAGAGTTTGCTTGTGTACTTAAACAGTTCCGGTTCAAAGTCTCGGGGGCCCCCTCCTTTGGAGATTGTCCCTCACCCTTTTGCCCAAAACCGGTGTTTAGAGTTTATAAAAAAATATGACTCCCGGGGTTAAGTTTTGTTATAGCAAGTGTCTTTGCATTGTAGTGTGTTTTTTTTTCTGCGTAACTCCCCCAAAATTTTGACCTCCCGGGATTCCCTCGAGTGAGTCAGGTGCCAAAGGGTTTTCCCCCTGGGTCCCCATTTGGTTCCCCCCTGTTGAATCCCCGGGCTCCTTTAAATTTTTACCCCCTGGTTTATGGCCCGGCCCCCAGCCTTTTATGTGCCCCTGATGGGGTGGTCTGACCCCCTATGCATTTCGTAATTTCCCGGATGGTTGTCTTTTCCAAACGTCCCCCCTTCTGGGGAGGAGAGGTGTTTTTACAGCTGGGGGGATTATTTTGCACCCCCGGAGGGTGTTGTGATGGGGGTTTCCTATTCACATTGTGCGTAA
>JARQOD010005003.1:0-50884 GCA_033576555.1 Oophaga sylvatica
CAGCAGCATAGCCTCACATTATCCAGAGTCCAGAGCTTACAGCAGCATTGTTTCACATTACCCAAAGTTGTTGTGAATGGGTTTGAGATGAGTTCTGAGCAGAGGCTTCCTCTGGTGGTTACAAGCGGTGCTGGTCTGTCCAGTGAAGATTGTGAGGATTGGGAATCAGGTGTTACTGACTGGTCTTATATAAGGGAGTCACCTTCCCATCAGGGTTGCCGGTGATCAATTGTTCTGGTCTGAATCCTTCATTCCTGTTTCCCTTGTAGCCTGCTGTGTCGTGTCTGCATCTCCTGCTAACAGATAAGACATTTTCTTCTTTTTGTTTTTGTGCTATATTTTTGCATTTTGTCCTGCACTTCTGTGGGGGCCTTCAGGGTCCCCTCTGGGGGCTTTTGCCCTCTCAGTTTAGTTCAGCCACTGATGTTTGTACTTTTGCTTTTTCCAGTTTTTTCAGTGGCTGCTGTTTTGATTTTGTTACACCAGAGAACTAATTTAGGTGGTAGAGGTCGTGTGATCTCAGATGATTTTGAAATTAGTAGAGTTGGTGCTTTTCAGGGTTTTCTGGGATTGCAGTAAGTACCCTTCCTATCCTTTTCTATTTAGTTAGTTTGGGCCCCAGCGTTTGCTCATACTATTTTCTTTCTGTGTCAGTATTTCATCTTGTCTAACAGCCATTACATGTTTGGGGGCTTTTTTATTATCTTTGGGGTTCTGCTCCGGGGCAGGTGGCTTTCCTCTTTCTATCTTTAGGTGTAGTTAGTTTCTCAGGCTGTGACGAGGCGTCTAGGACCAACGTAGGAACGCTCCACGGCTGCCTCTAGTTGTGGTGGTTAGTCAGGGTACTGCAATCTCATAGATTCCAACTGCTCTGGTGTATTGCCTTTTTTACCTGCACTCCTCAGCTACCGAAACATAACACAAAGTACTGTGCTTACAGCAGCATAGTCCCACATTACTCAAAGTCCTGTGCTTACAGTAGCAAAGCCTCACATTATCCAGAGTCCTGTGCTAACAGCAGCATAGCCTCACATTATCCAGAGTCCTGTGCTTACAGCAGAATAACCTCACATTATCAATACAGCAGCATTGCCTCACATTACCCAGAGTTCTGTGCTTACAGCAGCATAGCCTCACATTATCCAGAGTCCAGAGCTTACAGCAGCATTGTTTCACATTACCCAAAGTACTGTGCTAACAGCAGAATAGCCCCACATCACCCAGAGTCCTGTGCTTACAGCACCATAGCCTCACATTATCCAGAGTCCTGTGCTAACAGCAGCAGAGCCTCACATTATCCAGAGTCCTCTGCTTACAGCAGCATAGCCTCACATTATCCAGAGTCCTGTGCTTACAGCAGCATAACCTCACATTACCCAGAGTCCTGTGCTTACAGCAGCATAGCCTCACATTATCCAGAGTCCTGTGCTTACAGCAGCATTGCTTCACATTACCCAGAGTCCTGTGCTTACAGTAGCATAGCCCCACATTACCCAGAGTCCTGTGCTTACAGCAGCATAGCCTCACATTATCCAAAGTCCTGTGCTTACAGCAGCATTGCCTCACATTACCCAGAGTCCTGTGCTTACAGCAGCATAGCCTCACATTATCCAGAGTCCTGAGCTTACAGAAGCATTATTTCACAGTACCCAAAGTCCTGTGCTTACAGCAGCATAGCCCCACATTACCCAAAGTCCTGTGCTTACAGCAACATAACCTCTTATTACCCAGAGTCCTGTGCTTACAGCAGCATAGCCCCACATTACCCAGAGTCCTGAGCTTACAGCAGCATTGCCTCACATTATCCAGAGTCCTGTCCTTACAGCAGCATAGCCCCACATTACCCAGAGTCCTATGCTTACAGCAGCATACTTTCACATTATCCAGAGTCCTTTGCTTACAGAAGTATAGCCTCACATTATCCAGTCTTGTGCTTTTAGCAGCATAACCTCACATTATCCAGAGTCTTGTGCTTAAGCAGCATAGCCTCACATTATCCAGAGTCCTGTGCATACAGCAGCATCACCTCACATTATCCAAAGTCCTTTGCTTACAGCAGCATTGCCTCCCATTACCCAGAGTCCTGTGCTTACAGCAGCATTGCCTTACATTACCCAAGCCGTGCTGACAGCAGCATAGCCCCCAACATTACTCAAGCCGGGCTTCAGCAGCAAACCCAAAATACCGAGTCCGGGTTCTTCCAGAACATACCTCTAGTGTTGAGCGATACGATCCCCCCAAGATCGGTTATGGGCCAAAATTACTCTATGGGCCTTTCATACTTTGTTTCGAAAATTTTTCCAATATCTCCCCCGGGAAGGGGGAAATTTTTCCCATAATTTTTTGCGAGCAATTTTGTTTTGGGCACCCAAAAGAGAATCCAAAGAAGTGTGGCCACACCTGTACTGCGGGGCGTCATTTTAAAACTAATGGCATGGCGTGAGATGCTGAAATGATGTCAGAATGCACATAAAAAGCGCCGCCCCCCCCCCAAAAACGTCACGTGCTAAATTTTTCAAAAGGGGGACAGAACCTGCTGGGGCTGCTCGAGGGCATTGAGATTGGATTTAGTGTACGTGCGTAGGCACAGCACCAAACCGCTAGAAAATTTTTCCCCTTTTTGCCGCATTTTTTTTTAACAGCCGGGAAAGGGGGTGTGGAGGGGGGGGTGACGCTGCTTTTTGTTTCTGCAAAAAAAACGCTGTCTGTGGGCACTGCCGTGTCCCACAGACTCTTTTTTTTTTCTTCAGTTAATTTTTGCAGCTCCAAAAAATTTAACTTTTAAATGGACGCGTTTCCATCCTACCAATACTTTTGGTTGCAAAACTATGGGAAGTAGACAAAGATACCTTTCCAGATGTGAATTTTTGGGGGTTTCAGTTTTCCCCCTTCATCTTTTTTTTTTTTTTTTTGAGTGCACATCACGCTCCTTTTATTTTTCCCAAGCACTGCTTTTACCTGCTGGCGTGTCTCTGGTTTCATCCCTTTTCATTTTCCCAAATTTTGGGTTTCTGCTCCATTCCTTTTAAAATCTAATCTATTTGTGCCCGCGTTTCCCATCCGTCCCAAAATACATTTGGTTGCAAACACTATAAAAGGGTAAAAAAGGGGGGCCCTTTCACAGAAACTGAACATTGTTTTTTCATTTTCACTTCAGTCTCTGCGTAATAACCACATTTGGGCCCTTAAACTTTTCTGCTTTCTTTATCAATCCCCAAAAGAAAAGTAGTGATAAGGCACGGGGCGGGGCCCCGTGGAGTTTCAGCAGGGAGGGGGACGGGGATTCGGGGCGCTGCGGCCCCCCCATGACACAGCATCCCCTTTTTTTTCCCCTGAGCGTTTTTTATCCTTTTTTGGGGGGGGGCCCCCGGGGCTGCCCCCCTGCTGCGGGAAGAAAAAAATAAGCCTTGTTGGTTGGAGGCACCAATGCATCGCTAAATTTCCCTTTCCCAAACCTCCCTCAAACCCCAACACTTTTAACAACCATCTGTCTTTCACCCCCTGTCAAATTGCCCAGGCAGCAAAATTTTCTTACAGGGGCCAGCGAGTCTCGCTTTTTTTCCCCCAAATCTGGGGCTCGCAAACACGGGCACGGGCAACACCCTTTCAAAAATTTAAAAAAGGAAGGGGGAGTATGCAGTGAGCGCAACAGTTGGTCCTCCAATCAAAGAGGCGGGTAAAGCCAGGCCGAGGACAGCACACCGCAAAACGCATTTTAAATATGATGATAACTCGGGGGGGTTTTTGTGGACAGGTGCTCCCAGACCACCAAAACAGCGCAGGGTTGGAAGAGGGAGGGGAGATGAAAGTCCAGACCCAAAAAGGCGGAGCACGGGAAGGTGGGGAGCACCAGAAGAGACCCCCCAAAGGGAAAAAAAGGGGGGAAGGGTAGGCTGCAACTTCTTGCCTGTAGCCCCATTTGGGCCCCCTTTTGGGGGGAGCAGTTCCCTTAGAAATTTTCCAAAAATTTGGGCGCTCCCATAAACTCACGCGGGGCCCTTTTTTTGACAGACTTGAGAGATATTTGCTATGTTCAATCCCAAGCTGTGTAAGCAAAAATTTAAAAGGGGAAAAAAAATCATCCTAATACCACAAAGGGGGAAAAAATGTAGGGACAACACTACTGATTACAAATACACACGGGAGATTTTGGCCAACCGGGGGAAAACACCAAAAATTTTTTTGGTGGGTTTTCGAGCCCTACCCCACTCACACACCCTGGTTCGGCTTCCCCCACAGGACCCCATGGAAACCCGGCCCACTTTTGTCCATAGACAAACTTTTTTTCCCCAAACCCACACCCGCAAGTTCACTTTCACGCACACCCCCCAGAAAAAAAAACAGCCATCAAAAACACAGGAATGGGATAAAAGCGGCCATACTGGGCAAACCATCCACGAGCACGGCCGAATGGGGGCCTTGCCCAAAAATCCTGTCCCTTGAAATGCGTAAAATTTTGGGGTGGGGGAGACGCATTCGGAATTTTTTGCATTGGCACCCACAATAAAAGTGGGCCCAAACCCATTTTTTCAGCAGGCAATTTCCCGCTTGCAAAAACATGTCGAGGAAACATTAAAAAACGCTATAAACGCCGCCCGTAGCGGGGCCACCTTTACCCCGATGCGTGGACCGTACCCTGGCCAGGGCAACCCCTTTTTTCCCACTGGGCCCCTGGGTCAATTTTTTGGGGGGCCGGGGGTTAAAAGATTTTGCCCCCTCGCGTAGGGGTTTTGCCAACTCCAAGGATTGCGAATCCAGTCTGACACTTTTATTCCCCCCCCTACTCCAGTTCCTCAAATCATCGCTGCACAGCCGGGCCGGAAAACCCCACGGGACCCTAAACCTTACCTGTTCACCGATAGAGCACCCCGGGGCCAAACGTAAACCCAGGCCGCCAAAAAATTTTAATTTTTTCCATGGAATCGCCCCCAAAACCCCAGCGCAGGACCCGGATGCCATCAAGCAGGAGAGCACGTGTGGTTTTTTTTTTAAAACAATCTCCACCCGGGGGTTTTGGAGTGTTACAATGGCCGAAATCTGGGGGCAGCCTGCCTTGGAAACCCCCATTTTCACATACCATTCGGACAGGGTGTTTCAATTTTGGGCTGCAGATTTTTTGAGGGACTACCCGGGAAACCCTTATGCACTGCGCAAAAGGGGCCGCCTAAGGCGCTCCTTCACCCCCGCAGGGCCCAAACGCGCATTGCAGCTCTGCAAGTCAATTTCGCCTTCCGAACATCGCATCATATGTGATTTACCCACCGGGTTTAAATTTTCCCCCCGTTACAAAATTTTGGGGGGGGTTTTGTGAGCAGCACCACAAATGGAGTATCAGCTGCAAAAGGCGCAATCAACCGAAATTTTTGGCGCCTTTTACACTTCCCCCACAAACGAGTGGGCCTCTATAAGGACTTTTTGCGACGTTTTGCGTGCTTTTGTGTCTCAACGGGGGTGGCAGTGCAGAGTGCCTAGTCAGCATGACTTTTCCCCCCCTTTTTGCCGCTTCAAAAAATAAAAGAAAGCAAAAAAGGAAGGGGTTTTTTGGAAAAAGGGGTGGAGGATAGGTTTTCACAAAAAAAATTTCCTTCGGGGGCAGTCAGCGGCAACGTGGCCCCACAAAGGGCGGGGGGGTTTTCATTTTTTTGGGGGGGATGAGGAGGGGGGGCAATGGAGGGGGAAAAACCCCAAACAGGGGGGGGTCACAACCTGAGTCAGTATGCAGAGCGAGGGGGGGGGGGGGGGGGGGGGGGGGGGTTTTCCCCCAAAGGGGCAAAATTTGGTTTTCCGGGGGAAAGTTTGGGCCAGTTGGGTTTCAGCCATTTTTGCCTTGGGCCAAAACCCCCCCCCATCGCCCACTTTTTCCCCATTTAAAAAATTTTTGGGGTTTGTACACCCTCCAGACCCTCCCCCCGGGGACAATTTTAAAAAACCCCCCAAAACACCAAAAAACCGGGATCGAAAAAAGCAGGGGTACCAAACAAAACTGGGGAAAACATACTGTTGACATTCCAGCCAGAGAGCTGCTGCTGCTACTGCACTGTTTTTCAAAGCACTCGTGCGTCGGGGCCCGTGAACACCTCTACAAAAAAGGGAAAGCACAACAGCGCCTCTGCACAGGGGGAAGAGTTTATTTTTAGAAATTGGGGGAAGTTTTTTAAAAAGCCCCAAACAAGTCACCCCAAACCAGAGGGGGGTTTCCCAGTCACCAAAAAACTTTTCCGTAAGATGGTGACAGATTTACTTTTTTTTTCCCCCTCAAATGTACCCCCAGATCCCCCTTTTCCCCCTTTAAAAAATTTTTTGGGTCTCTAATTGGATACATGGCCGAGCTAAGAAAAAAGCTTTTGGAGGTGCTGGCCCCCCCGCTCCCAGGTATTACTGCCCGTGTTTTTAGTCCCCCCCCGGGGGGTGTAGAAACAGACCGCCGCATGCACATCCTCAGAGAATGTCCCCCGGGGGCTTATTTTTCTGAAAATGAAAAGGCATGGATATCACCTTTTTGCCTGTCCGTTTTCCAGAAAAAATTTAACTCTTGGCAAGTTTTCCATGTCTCCTTTTATTTTTAAATTTTCAACCACCTGAACCTACTCCCTGGGCTAAAAAAACCGCCATTTTTTTGCCGTAAAAAAATTTTGGGGGGGACTGACTGGGGGCCACCCCTGGTTACACACGACACTTTTTCCTGGCAGTGTGAACTAATACCCCCCAAAAATAATTTTTTGGGGTCGTGTTGCATTGGGGGGAAGCCGCCAAAGGGGCCTGCAGTTTAGGTGATTCCTAGTGTGCGTGGGAATTAAAAAAGGCTGTTCCATTGTGACAATAGGACAAGCACCCACTGTGGGGCTGTGGGATTCTGTAACTCGGACGGGGTTTCGTCCTGTCCTTACTTTTTTATGGGTCTTTTCACCCTCCGGGTCCGTAAACCCCAAATGGTTCTCCCCCGTGCCTTTTGCCCAGGTGCCCCCCCTCCCGTATCCAGTTTTCCCCCCAAATCTGCTGGGGCCCTTTTTATGCTTTGGGGCACAGGGACCTCCTGCTTAGTAACCGTGTCCCGTAACGCACTGGACTCGTTGTGACATTGCCCCCTTTTCCCCTTTTTTTTACCCGCCGGGGGGCCAGTACCGTCAAGGGGGTTCCCCCAGTGGGGCCTTTGGGGCCCCCGGGGCCTCCCTCCCGAACCGGTTTTCCCCCCCAAATCTGCTGGGCCTTGGGAGTGTTTTTGGGACCGGACCCCTTGCTTTTTTTAAACCGGGGGTCATGGGGCATCGCCCCGAAGAAAGTCGCGTTGCCATTCTGACCCTTTTTTAGCTGAGCCTTTTCTTTGTTTTGGTAATGAAGATTAAATTTTTTAAAATACCTTTGCTAAGACTAGGCCCCCCCGCCCGGTGTTTTGGGGTTTAATTTCTAAAAATTTTTCCCTTTAAACCTCCCCGTCCGGGGGTTTTGATCCGGGGGAAAGCATTCAAAGTTTACAGACGGGGTCGGTTTTTTGGGAATATTTTAACTAAACCCCCCTTTGTTGTTTTTACTCTTACATTTATATTTTTTCCTGGACCTAAAAGGGGTTTTCCCACGGGTTTAGGTGTTGAAAAGTTTAAAATTTTTAATTTTCTTTATTCTTTTTCTTTCTTGTTTGTCTTTCTTTTTCATTAACCATTTCCGGTCATTTTCCCTTTTTGGGGGTATTTGGGGGCCTTCTTAGGGCAAAATACATTGGGAGGGGGGGGGATAGGAACAGGGTTTAAAGCTTTGGGGGGCCTGGACCTCGTACCTTTAACAAACCCCCCGGTTGAGGGATTATTAGACCCCAGTTAGGGGCGCTTAGACCCCGGTCCCCCTAGCCGGGGGCAACGTATAACGGATTTTCCCCCCTTTTACCCCTGGACTTTCTGTCAGGAAATCTATTTTTATCATATAGCTAACCTTTTTTATAGTATGTTTTCCCTTTTTAAAAAAGAAATTTTTTTTTCAAAACATATATATACCCTAACAGCGTGACACCGTGTCACATAACGCAGCTGGTACTCGTTGTGCATTTCCTCTTTTCCTTCTGCTCCCCTTTTCCCCGGGGCCAGAAACCGTCAAGTGGTTCCCCCCCAGGGGCCTTTTTTCCTAGGTCCCCATCTCCGATCCGAGTTCCAGAAAACGTCTGCTGTTTTTTTGGGTTTTTTTTTGGGGGCACGGGAAAACCCCCCTTTTTTAAAACCCGGGTGTCACAGTAAGTCAGCGGGTTTTTGGGGGTTTTGGCATTGCCTTTTTTCCCCTTTTCTACCCCCCGGGTTTTCCAGAAATTTCCAGGGGCCCTCGTTACTTCCATTGTCTCTTGCTCCATCGATCCCCCGCCCGGGGGCCAGTAACGCATTTTTTCTGAAATTAACGCCCTTTAAAGAAACCCCCCAAAAAGATGACGACAAAAAGGGGTTACACATGAAGCCAACCCCGAAACCCCAAAACACAAAGAAAAAAAAAAGATTACCCAAAGAAGAACCCCAAAAGGGGACAAAAAAGGGTTTTAAAACAAAAAACAAGATACAAAAAAAGACAAAAACAAAAAACAAAGACAAAAACCAAAGAAAATGAAGTAAAACCAAAATAAAGACAAAAAAAAAGCTCAAAATTCTAAGCAGAAGAAACAAAAGCAGTAAAGGGTTTGAGTCCGTTTCCCCTCGGGGGGGCCCCCTTGAAAATGCCTCCCTGCCTGCTGCGGGGTTTAAACTAACACGGACAAAACTGTTGAAAATTTTAAAACTTTTTGACAGCAAGAACAAAAGAATAAAAAATTCCCCACTTTTACAGTTTTTCCAAGACGGGGAAACCCCCTGTCACAAATAAGAAAAAGGGATGAAAAAAGATGAAAGGAAGAAATGAAAAATTTTAAAATATGAAGAAGTTTAAAATTTTTTAAAAATAATAACAATATGAAATGAAAAACAAAAACAGAAAGAAAAAAATTTTTAAGAAGAAGAAAGAAGGGAAGAGAAGAATAATTGATGAGAAAGAGATGGGTTGCTGCTGAAGATTATGAAGGAGAAATGGGCACTGCAAAATTTAAAAAAGGGGGAAAGCAGGAAGTTTTTTGAAAAATACATATTTGCCAAAAAAGAAAAAAGGTTAAAAACATTGTAAAATTTTTTTAGCCCCCCCCAATCCAAACGAAATTTCCAAAAAAAAAAAAATTAAAGCTTTCCCAAAATCATTGGGTTTAAACACTATCCCCTTTTTTTGTCTCCTCAACCCCCCCCCAAAACATTCAAACATTAGCTTTTTTTTTTCCCTTTTATGTACAAAAACCAACAAGGAAAAAAATGGTTTTTTTAATGTCGTATTTGGTTCCCATAGACTTACATGGACTTCCGTATCGAAATCGGATATCGACGAAAATTTAGTGATAATCGAGATACCATTCCGATCCGATATTTTTTAGATTCGACAGTATCGCTCATGAGCACTAATAGCCTCAGCGATTATCCAGATGGCAAGAGGGAGAGGCCAGGGGGCCAGAAGATGGGGAGAATGAGAAGCAGGGGTAGCAGGGAGGGGGGCAGGAGAGAGGGTATCCAGGGAGGGAATGAGAGAGGGGGGGAGGGGAGTGGGGAGGGGGTTGAGAGAGGCCAGGGCGAGGGGGGAGAGAGGCAGCGGGGTCCAAGGGGAAGGGTGGGGGGAGGGGAGGGAGAGGCAGAGAGGAGAGGGGGGGCCAGAGGGGGGGGGGGGGGGGGGGGAGGGGGAGCAGCAGGGCCAGGGGAGGGGGGAGGGAGGGAGTGCAGGTCCCCGGGGGAGGAGGGATGGAGGAGAGAGGCAGGGAGAGAGAGGCTGGAGGGAGGGGGGGTGAGAGGGGTGGGAGAGGGAGAAGAAGGGCAGGGGGGAGCAGGGGACGGCGCCGAGCCTGCTAGAGTGGGAACGAGGCATCGCACGCTGAGGGGCAAGGAAGAAGCCAGGCCACCAGGAGGTCTACACTCGCGCGTTAAGAAGGGGAGGAGGTCACGTGAGTTGCGGGCCCCTTCGTCCTCGCTGGGTATCAGTCAGTCTGTCCTACTGAGCGTACCTCAGGTCTTGTCTGGGCACCGGCCCGCGCGAGGGCCAGGGAGGGGGGGGGCAGAGATGCCAGGAGGAGAGGGAGAGGGTACTGAGGGCGTAGAGGGGAGGCAGAGAGGGGGAAGGGGGGAGGGGGGGAGGGAGGAGGGGGGGGAGGGGAGCCAGGGGGGGAGGCGGGGGGCCAGAGGGGGAGAGGGGGGGGCAGGGAGCAGGCCAGAAGGGGGGGAGAGCAAGGGGGGGGCGGGGGGGAGCAGGCCAGGGAGAGGGGTGGGGGAGAGCAGAGTGGCAGAGGGAGGGGGGGCGAGGGAGGGGGGGCCAGGGGGCCAGGCAGAGGGGGGAGGAGGGGAGCAGAGGCAGGGGCAGATGTAGAGAGGCAGTTGAGAGGTAGTAGGTAGAAGGAGGGCTCGCAACAGTCACATGTCCCTCAGGTGCATGAGATCCAGGTCCAGACAAACTTACGCGTCTCGTCGCAGGCAGGCGTGGCGTGCACTCAAGACCAGCCACCAGGGACTCTCATTGCTCGGGTTGAGTCCAAGGTACTCATGCGAGTGAACGGGTCCTGGAGGGGGGGAGGCGAGAGCAGGGGAGGCAGGGAGAGAGTGGCAGGGCCAGGGGAAGATGGATGAGGGAGGGAGGGGGAGGGAGGAGGGAGAGAAGGGACATAAAGGGAGGGGGGTCCAGGGCAGGAGGTGAGGGTGGAGAGAGATGGGGGGAGGGGGGGGGGAGGGGAGCGGAGAGGGAGGGGGGGTGAGCATTGAGGGGGGGGGAGCCAGGGGGGAGGGGGCCAGGAGGGGGCCAGGGCAAGGGAGAGTGGGGGAGAGAGGGGGAGGGGAGACCAGGGGGGGGGGGAGAGGGAGCCAAAGAGGAGGGAGGGGGGCCAGGGGGGAAAGAAGGGAGGAGGCCAAGGGTGAGGGACAGGAGACAGGCCAGGGGGAGGCCAGGAGGTGGGAGAGGGGGGAGACAGGGGGGAGGAAGAGGGGGGGGGGTGGGACACCAGAGGGGCAGGGGGGGGAGGGGGGGGGGAGAGCAGGCACAGAAGAGGGGAGGAGGTGAGATGGCAGGGCGGAGGGGGCAAGGAGGGCTGAGGGGGAGCCCAGAGGTAGCAGAGCAGGGAGCATAGAGTCCAGGGGGGGAGAGGTGCAGGGAGGGAGCCAGAGGAGGGGTGGAGACATGGAGGGGGGAAGTGGGGGAGAGCAGGAGAGGAGAGGGGAGGTAGGGGGGAGGGAGGCCAGAGGGGGGAGAGAGGGGGGGGGGGGGTGGGAGGGCAGGGGAGGGGAGACGGCAGAGGGGGGAGGGGGGGAGGCAAGGAGGCAGGAAGGGCAGGGAGGCAGGGGGAGGGGGAAGGAGAGGGGGGGAGAAGGAGGGAGAAGGAGAGCCAGAGGGGGGGAGAGAGAGAGGGGGGTCCTGAGGAAGAGAGCCACCAGGGGGCCAGGAGGCCAGGGGGGGGGGGAGAGGGGGACCAGGCCAGTAGGGGAGGGAAGCAGAGGGCCAGACAGAAAGGGAGGCAGAGGTGGAGGGGGATGGAAGGTGAGGGCCAGGGGAAAGGGGAGATAGGCGGCCAGGGGGGGGGGCGGAGAGGAAAGAGCAGACCAGGAGGGGGGCCAGAAGCAGAGGGGTTTGGGAGGAGAGTGGAGGGGGGAGGGGGAGAGACACAGCAGGGGGAGAGGGGGGGGGGCAGCGAGAAGTAGAGGGAGAAGGGGTGGAGGAGGGGGAGGTTCCAGGGGGGGGGGGGCAGGGAGGGAGCAAGAGAGAAGGGAAAGGAGTGGGGGGGGGCGGCCAGTATTGTTGAAAGGATGGGGTGAGATTGCTTTGTAAACAGAGACCAGGCTAAGCACACTCTACTTGTATACTCACAATCGATCGGTGTTGTTTGCGTGTATAGAATACAAGTCGCGATAAAGCGAGGGTAGACACATGAGAGGTATAATAAAACTAAAGGTGTCGTCTAGTCTGGACAGGGAGCTGAGGAGAGGGTATGCATTCAATACTGCAGATTAAGGACGGCTGGGTGTTAGGGTTGAGAGGGAGATAATTTGGCCAGGGGGGGGGCAGGGGGCAGAAGTAGCCAGAGAGGAGAGGCAGAGAGGGAGGGGGGAGATGGGAGTGGGAGGAGGGGGCAGGGGGGGAAGGGGGGGGGGGAAGTGGGGGGCAGGGGAGAGGAGGGGGTCGGGGTGGGGAGGGAGTTGTATATTGTTTTGTATGATGGGTTGTATCGGGGGCGGGTGTACAGACACCATGGTAAGAATAATGGTATTGTATAGGGGGGAGATGGGGTGAAGAAGGGGATTCCGTGAATTTGAGGTACACATGTGAATGGTAGAGTGAGTGGATACATCACATACACATATCTGTGGGAGTGTTGAGTGTAGACATTGTCTGTTGATAGGGGGATATGGAGGAATTGGCGGGTAGTCTGGGTTGAGTTAAATTTTGTTGGAGTACACATCGTCACTGTAGATATAATCACATATCATCATTTAGTCACGATGATATAGGGTATCAGGTGGGTAGGGTGTGTGATTGGGAGGGAGGCTGCGTGGTTGAATGTGACATACTATATGGAATTTCTAATGTATAATCTGGTTTTGACACTTGTGGTGGTTTTTGTATGTGTGGGCTGTAGGTCACATGTGTCTAGGTAACACATGGTAGTGGTGGATGGGTAGTGGATCATATAGATAGGAGGGGTTGGACACTGGGTGTCTATATGGTATCTGAGGGGATAGTGGGAGTCCATACATGGAGGCGGTGATGGTGTATCAGTGGTGTGGTATGGGTTTGGGTGACATATATCTATGAGATATGGGTTAATTTGTTGTAATTTGTGTTTATGTTATTAAATAATTGGATGAATATGGAGGAGTTATGTCCAGGAGCCAGGGTCAGAGGGAGAAGAAGGGGCCAGACCAGAGCCAGGGAGGAGGGAGGAGGGGTGGTCTGTAGAATTATACATATATACTCGATGGGGATCTGTGTGTATCATTGTGTGGTAGGGTGGGAGGGGAGGGGAGAGGGGAGGTGCGGGTATCTTGGAAGGGGTATGTAGTGGCATTATGGTAACACATCTATCGATTGGTGTGGTGGGGTGGTGGATATAAGTCGCTGATGGTGGTTGTTGGTGGTGGTTGAGGGAGAGAGGGTCCAGCAGGAAGGGGGGGGAACAGTGGGAGGGGGGCAGGTGTGAGCAGAGTACCAGTCCAGAGAGGAGAGAAGGGGAAGGGGCAGAGCCAGCACCAATAGAGAGGGAGAGCCAGCCAAGGGAACATGGCAGAGTACAAATATACTATATAGTGGATATGGTGGGGTCGCGGTGTGATCTGTAATCAACATGTGGTGACAGTGAGTATGGTTAGTAAGCGGTTCCTGGCGGCCCTGGATGGGTGGGTGGTTGTGGGTAATTTATACAGTATGTCGGGAGACGGTTGGGTATGAGGTGTATGGGAGTGGGTGTGTGAGGCGTGGAGGACTTGGAGAGGCAAGGGAGGGAAGGGGACCAGGCCAGGGGAAGGGGGGTCACTAATATGTGAGGAGGGTCGGTGTAGTCATACATGGCGCACGAGATATCGCTCGTATACGCAGTAGGTCATTGTCACTGGATAAGGTGTGGTGGGTGTATACATGTCGGCGTAGTGTGGGTTGGGCATTCATGGTCGCGAACAGGGGGTACAGGGAAGTAAACGAGAGCAAGGGAGAGGGGCAGGGAGAGACCAGTAGTCCAGGAGGGGGAGCAAGAGGGGGCTCAGGAGGGGTATCAGGGAGAGGGGGGATGAGGGAAGAAAGGCCAAGAGGGGAGGCCAAGGGGAGACAGGAACCAGATCCAGGGGCCAGGGAGGAAGGGAGACAGGGGTGAGAGAGGGGGGGGCAGGGGAGGGGGCCAGCAGGGGGGGAGGGGGGAAGGGGAGTGGGAAGGAGAGACCATGAGAGGGGGGGGAAGAGGGGGGAGGGGGATGGAGAAGTGGTCCGGAAGCCAGGGGGGGAGGGAGAGGGGGGAGCACAGAGAGGAGGAGAGTCCAGGGAGGATGCCAAGGGGGGTGGGCCAGAGGAGAGGCCATGACCAGGCAGGGGAAGAGGGGTGGGAGAGGAAGAGGGGGTCGACAGGAGAGAGAAGGGTAGGGAGTAGGGGGAGAGAGTGAGGGCCAAGGGAGGGAGGGAGGGGGGGGAGAGGGGTTGGGGCAGGGAGGAGGAGGGAGAGAGGGAAGGAGGGAGGGAAGGGTGAGGGCCAGCCAGGCCAGGGGGGGGGAGAGGAGTGGAGAGGAGATCAGGAGGGAGAGGGGGGCCAGGTGAGGGATGAGGGGGTGGAGGAGTCCTTGTGCTTTAGCAACACATATGCCTCACATAATCCAGAGTCCTGTGCTTACACGCATAGCCTCACATTATCCAAGTCCTGTGCTTACAGCAGCATTGCCCTCACATTATCCAAGTCCGGTGCTTACAGCAGCAATGCCTCACATTACCCAGAGTCCCTGTGCTTACACAGCATAGCCTCACATTATCCAAGTCCTGAGCTTACAGCAGCATTGTTTCACATTCCCCAAAGTCCGTGCTTACAGCAGCTTTAAACCCCACATTACCCAATTTTCTGTGCTTACAGCAGCATAGCCCACATTACCCAGAGACCTGTGCTTACAGCACCATAGCCACACATTATCCAGAGTCCTGTGCTAACAGCAGCAAAGCCTCACATAATCCAGAGTCCTGTGCTTACAGCAGCATAGCCTCACATTATCCAGAGTCCAGAGCTTACAGCAGCATTGTTTCACATTACTCAAAGTCCTGTGTTTAAACAGTAGAAACAAAGCCTCACATTACCCAGAGTCCTGGCTTACAGCAGAATAACCTCACATTATCAATACAGCAGCATTGCCTCACATTACCCAGAGTCCTGTGCTTACAGTAGCAAAGCCTCACATTATCCAGAGTCCTGTGCTAACAGCAGCATAGCCTCACATTACCCAGAGTCCTGTGCTTACAGCAGAATAACCTCACTTTAAATCAATACAGCAGCAATGCCTCACATTACCCAAGTCCTGTGCTTACAGCACATAGCATCACATTATCCAGAGTTCTGTGCTTACAGAAACATACCCCACATTACTCAAGTCCTGTCTTACAGTAGCAAAGCCTCACATTACCCAAGTCCTGTCTTACAGCAGAATAACCTCACATTATCAATACGGGCAGCATTGCCTTCACATTACCCAGATCCGGGTGCTTACAGCAGCATAGTGTGTCGACCCGCCACCACAATTGTGGTTAAACCAGGCCATTGGGGTACTCAGAGCCGAGCCCATGGAAGTCTATGGGATTGTCACAGTAGCGGTGGCTCGGTCTGTGGCCCTGGCGGTCTGGCGTAAGTTGGGGGGAATATTTACAGGGGATAAATAATTTACAGTTCGTGACGCCACCTGTAGTCTTCTGGTAATTTGTACCAGCGCTGCTGTAGATCTCTGAGGGATGGTGAGGCAGCTAGATGTCGGGTCCCCTACAGATGGACTCTTCCCTCATCGGTAGTTATATAGGGATTGTGCAGGCAATGCAAATAAATAACTCAGTCTCACACCGGCAGCGTCTTTCCATACCTTTACTTGCAAGATGGTAAAAGGCAGGTCCCAGGGGGGCTGAGGGGTTGATGGAGGATGAGCTTTGAGGCAACAGTTTAAGCAAGTTAGGCCTCCTTTACTGTCCAATGTTGATGAGTCCAACCACTTGAAGCGTAGTTCCCTCTATAATTCCAGCTATTACCAAAGCTGTTCTGCCCGGTCAGTTTTGTGGTTTGGGGCCTTCCTGAAAAGCTGAATTCCTAACATTGTGTGCACTGGGCTCAAGTCCTCACTTCCTCTACCCCATTACGTACTGACTATTCGGGGCTGCTTTCCGCTACCTAAGGCCGGTAAGTCACTGTTTTTCTTACCACTAAGCGTGAAGCTTTAGTGATCCTTCGGTCCCCAGTGACCGTAAGCAATGTGCAGGACTTCTCCAAGCCAAAAGCAAATTTTAAATATTCCTTCCACTTTGCCCTTCGATTTGCTCGACTCTTAATAGATATCTCAGTCTGTTTCCATGGGCACAGCTCTGACTAGGCTGAGGTGAACTAGCCACCTGTACTAGCCTCCACTTTCTGAAAACTGCAACAGGCTCAGACTGGACACGTCTGCTCTGTCCATGGACAGGAAACTGACTGACTAAATCACTCACCCTCCACACCCCTGCTGGTGTGTCCGAAGTGTACTTGATGTTATTAAAGCCCTTAACTGTTACCTCTCCACTCAACCTCCTGGTATTGTGTACCAGGGCTACACATTCCCCCATGGTAAACACAGCACTCCCGGCTGTAAAATACAAAGAGACATTTTGTTTATGCAAGAAAACATCAACAATAAACAGTAAATCGTCCCATCCTGGAGTAAGGATGTCTTGAACGTTTCAAACAATAACATTATAGAAAAATACAAAAAGTATTAATGCATCAAACATTCAATAAATACACAGTATTCTTGTAGAAGACCCCCCACCAAACCCTTCAACGTAGGTCCTGGGTGCGCAGGACATCCAAATGCAGACCTCACTCAGTGCCACACCACACGGGTTTTCTGTTCAGAGGTAAGTTCAAGGCTTTGTGTGAAACCATTAAAAGCACCTTAGTGCAACTAATTACAGGAATACAGTTTTTGGGCTGGCTCAGTCCTCAGCCTCTGAGTCCATTATAAGACATAATAGGGAAAACACATATATATATATAGACTTTTTACAAAAATTCACATCAATTCGTTATAAATCACTGCTGATATCTAATGGTAACTTCCCTTTGGTGTTCGCTCTGATCTACGTGGTGTAGCTTCAGGTATATCAATTTGCGATCTGTCTGCACTGCGTAACGGCAAACTATAGAACTGCCTCAATCTTTCTATGGATCTGGCAAGCGTACTGATGGCTGGGCGGTGTGAGTCAGCTTCACCAGTGGATCCCATAGTATGGGCTGCTGCTTCTGATGATCCTTCTTGAGAGTCCATAGTTTGAGGTGTTGCTGGGATGGGTAACTCCTGAACGGGCTCGACTGGCACCACGGCACAACTGGAGGTAGAACTCCTCATGTGGCTGATAAACTGCAACACCGGAACTATTACAGCATCTCCCAGTCTAGGCCAATCCGCAGGAAAATCTCCCAGATCGTGTTTATAGACCTCTTCTTTCCTTTCTTTTTGATTGATGACAGGGTTCTTTTCACAACGCTTTAAGGGTTCTGGACACGAATTTCAAATGGCCCTCTGGACACAGTGGTTGTTGTTCTTCCTCCGTCCTTACTGACGACACAAACTTTCTGTTGTCATATTTAGAATCTTGTACGACGTAGGTTCTTGCTCCCACTGATTATCCAATTTGTGCATCTTCCTTTTCCTTTTTAAAAACTACCTCTCCAGCATCAAAGGCTTGGCAGGAGCATTTCTGTTGTAAACATCTTCCTGTTTCTCCCGTGCCTTGTTGAGAACTTTCCTCTACACAGATTTGTACTCTTCTGTATTGCTCTGCCGATTGATGTCCCAGTTTTCAACGGCGTCGTCTGCCTCCGTTCTACCACTCCAAGTTCTAGATCCATTGGTAGTCTTCCGGGCCTTGCTCTCATAAGATAGGCTGGAGTGCAGTTAGTGGAACTGACAGGTATATGGTTATACAAATCAACCAAATCAGGTAGTAAATCCGGCCATCGATTCCTGTCTTCCAACGGTATGGATCTCAACAAGTCAAGGACAATATGGTTCATTTTTTCACAAAGACCGTTGGTTTGCGGGTGGTATGGCGTTGTTCTAATTTTCTTGCACCCGTACATGTGACAGAATTCCTTGAATAAATCAGCTTCGAAAGCAGGTCCCTGATCGTTAATACTTGCTCCGGATACCCATGCGGTCTGCAGAAGCTTGCTTGAAAGGTTTTCGCTGCCGTCACTGCGGTCTGGTCCTTAACTGGAACAACCACCAGAAATCTGGAGTAATGGTCCACCATGGTCAGGGCGTATGAGTACCCAGATCTACTTGGCGACAGTTTGACGTGGTCCAGGGCCACAATCTCCAGGGGACGAGTCGTCCGGATAGGTTGTAGAGGTGCCTTCTGACTACCGTAGTCCTTTCTTCTGAGACCACAGGGTCCACAGTTCCGACACCACCTCTCGATGGAGCTGCGCATCCCTACCCAGTAGAACCGGCATCTCAACAGGGTCTCCAGCTTTCTCCACCAAAGTGTCCTGCTTGATCGTGGTACGCTTCCAACACCATTGGGACGTCTGCCTTGGGGACCACTATTTGCCAGACCATCTCATGGTTCTGGGTTGACGTATCTCCTGCACAACTTCTCACGGTATAGGAACAACCTGCTTTTCTCGATCCACAGGAGCTTGGCTGACATAGGTGCTTCCTTTTCCAAAGAGAACCTTCCTGTTTTAACAACTCCTTGATGCGCTGACCACTGATCACTGTCCTGAGTCTCTTTCCAGCTGTGATGGGGTAAAGGATTTAATGTTGCACCATACTGCTTTCTGTTGACTCGATGCTCGTGGACTACCCCATTTCGATGGAACGCAGGTAGCTCAATTTCTTCCAGGTCGTCCGATTCTTCTTCCGTGTCAGAGTCATGCGGCCTTCGGGACAACGCGTCAGCATTAGCATTCTTTCGACCTGCCCGGTACTTGATAGTAAACTGGTAATTGGACAACCGAGCCATCCAACGCTGCTCCATGGCGCCCAGCTTGGCGGTTTCCAGGTGCGTTAACGGGTTGTTGTCTGTAAACGCAGTGAACCGATTGGAGGCCAGATAGTGCTTAAATCTTTCAGTGATGGCCCAGACCAGCGCCAGAAACTCCAGCTTGAAGCTGCTATAATTTTCCGGATTCCTCTCAGTTGGCCTGAGTTTTCTGCTGGCATACGCAATGACTTTTTCTTGGCCATTCTGCTTCTGACTGAGAACTGCTCCCAAACCTTCATTACTGGCGTCGGTGTACAACAGGAACGGTTTGGCTGTAATCAGATAGGTTAAGATCTCATCACCTGTAAGGATCTCTTTCATCTTTTGGAATGCTTCAGCCTGTTCTTTACCCCAATTAAAGGGAGGGTTTCTGCTCTTTAAGGATTGTCCTACCAGGAGGTCCTGTAAAGGAGCTGCCTTCTTCGTGTAATCTTTCACGAACCTCCTGTAGTAACCCGTTAGTCCCAGGAACTGTCGCACTTCCTTAAGGTTCTTCGGCTCCGGCCACTTCTGGATGGCAGTGACTTTCTCTGGGTCCGGCGCTACTCCTTCCGAACTGACGATGTGCCCCAAGTATTGTACCTTCTGTTTGAGTAGATGGCATTTTGAGGGTTTCAACTTCATCCCGTACCTGGACAGGGACTCGAATACTTCTGCCAGGTGCTTCAGATGGTCCTCATATGTCTTGGAATACACGATAACGTCGTCTAGGTATAGCAGCACGGTTTCAAAATTGAGATGTCCCAGACAGTTTTCCATCACTCTCTGAAATGTTCCTGGGGCACTACTGAGCCCAAACGGCATTCTGTCGAACTCACAGAGCCCCATTGGGGTGGTGAAAGCCGTTTTCCTCACGATCCTCCTCAGCCACAGCCACTTGCCAGTAACCACTAGTCAGATCGAGGGTAGAAAAGTAGTTAGCCGTTTTCAGAGCAGCTAATGATTCCTCTATACGTGGTAACGGGTATGCATCCTTGTGTGTTATGCGGTTCACCTGCCTGTAATCCACACACATTCTCATACTACCATCTTTCTTTTTAACCAGCACTAGAGGGGCTGCCCAGGGGCTACAACTATCCCTTATCACCCCGGCTTTCTTCATATCATTCAACATTTCTTTAGCCTTCTGATAATGAGCTGGAGGTATGGGCCTATACCGCTCTTTGATGGGAGGATGACTGCCTGTAGGGATATGATGTTGTACTCCCTTAATTATCCCAAAATCAAGTGGATTCTTGCTAAACACTTGGGCATACTCTTGCACCACCCGTAATACCCCTTGCTTCTGGTGAGCGGGAGTGGTGTCCGTCCCAACATGGAGTTGCTGACACCATTCCGCCACCTGGGTTGCTGAGTCATTGTCCTCCGCTATTTGACAGAGTCTAAGGACTCAGCCGGGAGAATAGAATTATTATCAACAGCATGTAGTTTTAGCAATGGTTGCATAACGGGTAAGTTTACCTCATCATCTCCCCAATTGAGAAGCCGTACCGGTACTCTTCCATTCACCACTTCTACTACTCCTCTAGCAGTCATAAGTGTAGGTCTATGTTCTGAATGGTGGGGTTCTACTACAGCTTGGTAATTCTGTCCTCTCAGACCTATGGCTGCCCTGCACCAAATGATCATTTCACTCATTGGGGGTATCACAATAGGATCCGAGTCAGTGACCCGTACATTACCAATTTCGCCGTCTGTAAGCTTCGCTTGCTGCTGACACACCAGGGCCCGGATCTCTCTTTGGATTACTCCTCTCTGCCTTGGTCGGGCAATCTCAGCGAGCTGTTGGAGCAAGAACACAGCTTCTCCCAAACAATTACCGATAATGTTAGTACCCAAAATTATATTTAAACCGTTCTCCTCATTTACAGTCTTTACTACCAGAAGCCCCTGGTCTTTCAACTCCTCTCTGCCCACCTTTACATCTACACATTTTGTTCCAAGTACTTCTACAGGAAGACCATTAGAAGCATACACGGTAAAGTCAAGGCTCGGAGGTTTAAAGACTGTCCATTGACCAGTACTTGGTATATAGGGCATCAGGTATTAGGTCACCTGCGACCCAGTGTCTAACAACGCCGGAACAGCAATACCATCTAGAATAATAGACAGGTAGGGTCGCCCGCCCACATACCTGCGGTTCCAGTCTAGGGGCCTGACGGGTATTCTCCTGGGTGTTGGCCCTCGGACCCAGGTTCTGCCCGTTTAAAGGACACTGTGGAGACAGATGACCTTTCCGGTTGCATCGGTAGCAGATGATCTCTCGACGAGGAGGGTGTTGATCAGGGGTTGCTCCTGGGGTGGCGTTGTCCTCCTCCGGGGGGGCGACGTCTTCTTTCTTCTCCGGTGCATCCACGGGACGTCCTCTGGGCAGTCAGCTAACAAGATCTTCCCTTCCTCCTCTTTCCGCAGCTGCAGAGCACTCATCACAGCAGCCAGATTTTTAGTCAGCTGGCGCACCTCTGAGAGCAGACAATCCAATTCACTGGGAGGTGTCACCTGCGCTTTGGCTTCTGCCACTAGCGGGAAAAGGGGGTTACTGCCGGTTCCAGAGTGACTTCACCCTGATGATGTTGGGTTGCCACTTCAGGTTTGCCCAGGGCCGCAGCCCTTTTATTGCCATGTCCTTTAGGGCATCAAAGGTAGCATCCGGATGATCTAAGGACCACCAGTTTACAGTTCTGCGTTCCTCTTGGGATCTCAATCCCTGTATAAATTGTTCTTTCAGCATTTTATTCTCATCATTAGCATTTAAATTATTAATCTGCTTAAGAGCTCTCAGGGCTCCCTGTAGTCGGCAAGCATAGTCCCGGATGCTGTCACCTGGCTGTTGTGAACAGTGATAGAAGGCCATCCGGAGATCCGTTTCTGTGCGTCTTCAAATATGGCATGCAGCTTAAGGAAGATCGCAGGTACCGACTCCTGATCAACGGTATCCCAAGTCTCCACTTCCCTCTCAGCAGCGCCAGTTAGCTGCCCTATTAGCACAGCAGCTTTTTGTCTCTCAGGCATGGAGTACATTTCTAGGATGCTGCATAACTTCCGCTTGAAGCCTGCTAATGTGCCTGGCTCACCGCTGTATTGGGGAAGCCATTTCGCCCCAGGCATATATGGGAGCGTTAGTGGCATGATCGGGACTACCGGACTGGGTGCGGGGCCTGCGCCCCCATCTGGCGCTACAATACCAGACGGTGCGGGATTAAGCCCTCCGGCCGGGCCGCACTGTCAGCCTGTTGTTGTGACATCTTAGCGCCCCCTTGGTTTAAACGGAGCCTACCGGTTTCAGACGCTGCTATTTCACAGGCACCGCAGTGGGAACAGGACCTTCGTCGCAGGCGCTCTGATGTCAGAGCGTTCACTTCCTGTTGCAGGACCTGCCGCTGAGTCAGAGCCGGGGGCGTGTCCAAGACTTTGCGCGCTCTTTCAGGTACGCCCTCCTTCTTCTCCAGCGCCTGAGGGCGCGAATATGGCGGCAAATATGGCGGTATTTGGCGCCAAACAATAGCAACAGTCTTTTTCACCAAAACACTCCACAGGCACACAGGGCTCGCAATGCTGCAAGTTTCGTATCCTGTTCGTGACGCCAAAGTTTTGTGTCGACCCGCACCACAATTGTGGATTACCAGGGCAATGGGGTACTCAGAGCCGAGCCCATGGAAGTCTATGGGATTTGTCACAGGTAGTGGTGGCTCGGTCTGTGGCCCTGGCGGTCTGGCGTTTGTTGGGGGAATATTTACAGGGGATAGATATATTTACAGTTCGTGACGCCACCTGTAGTCTTCTGGTAATTTGTACCAGCGCTGCTGTAGATCTCTGAGGGGATGGTGATGCAGCTAGATGTCGGGTCCCCTACAGGTGGGACTCTTCCCTCAGGTCGGTAGTTATATAGGGATTGTGCAGGCATGCAAGTAAATAACTCAGTCTCACACGGTCAGCGTCTTTCCATACCTTTACTTGCAAGATGGTAAGGCAGGTCCCAGGGAGGCTGATGGGGTTGATGGAGGATGAGCTTTGAGGCAACAGTTAAGCAAGTTAGGGGCCTCCTTTACTGTCCAATGTTGATGAGTCCAACCAGCTTGAAGCGTAGTTCCCTCTATAATTCCAGCTATTCCAAAGCTGTTCTGCCCGGTCAGTTTTGTGGTTGGAGCCTTCCTGTGAGAAAGCTGAATTCCTATCTTGTCGTGCACGGACTCAAGGTCCTCACTTCCTCTGACCCCAGTTACGTACTGACTATTCGGGGCTGCTTGCCGCTACCTAAGGTCCGGTAAGTCTCTGGTTTTCTTACCACTAAGCGTGAAGCTTTAGTGATCCTTCGGTCCCCAGTGACCGGTAGCAATGTGCAGGACTTCTCCAAGCCAAAAGCACTTTTAAATATTCCTTCCACTTTGCCCTTCGATTTGCTCGACTCTTAATAGATATCTCAGTCTGTCTTCCAGTGGGGCACAGCTCTGACTAGGCTGAGGTGAACTAGGCCACCTGTACTAGCCTCCACTTTCTGAACTGCTAACAGGCTCAGACTGGACACGTCTGCTCTGTCCATGGACAGGAAACTGACTGACTAAATCACTCCCCTCCACACCCCTGCTGGGTGTGTCCGAAGTGTACTTGATGTTATGAAGAGCCCTTAACTGTTACCTCTCCACTCATCCTCCTGGTATTGTGTACCAGGGCTACACAATAGCATCACATTATCCAGAGTACTGTGCTTACAGCAGCATAGCCCCACATTACTCAAAGTCCTGTGCTTACAGTAGCAAAGCCTCATATTATCCAGAGTCCTGTGCTAACAGCAGCATAGCCTCACATTACCCAGAGTCCTGTGCTTACAGCAGAATAACCTCACATTATCAATACAGCAGCATTGCCTCACATTACCCAGAGTCCTGTGCTTACAGCAGCATAGCATCACATTATCCAGAGTTCTGTGCTTACAGCAGCATAGCCTCACATTATCCAGAGTCCAGAGCTTACAGCAGCATTGTTTCACATTACCCAAAGTACTGTGCTTACAGCAGCATAGCCCCACATCACCCAGAGTCCTGTGCTTACAGCACCATAGCCTCACATTATCCAGAGTCCTGTGCTAACAGCAGCAGAGCCTCACATTATCCAGAGTCCTGTGCTTACAGCAGAATAACCTCGCATTATCCATAAAGCAGCATTGGCTCACATTACCCAGAGTCCTGTGCTTACAGCAGCATAGCATCACATTATCCAGAGTTCTGTGCTTACAGCAGCATAGCCCCACATTGCTCAAAGTCCTGTTCTTACAGCAGCATAGCCTCACATTATCGAGAGTCCTGTGCTTACAGCAGCATAGCCTCACATTATCCAGAGTCCTGTGCTAACAGCAGCATAGCCTCACATTATCCAGAGTCCTGTGCTTACAGCAGCATAACCTCACATTACCAAGAGTCCTGTGCTTACAGCAGCATAGCCTCACATTATCCAGAGTCCTGTGCTTACAGCAGCATAGCCTCACATTATCCAGAGTCCTGTGCTTACAGCAGCATTACCTCACATTGTCTAGAGTTTTGTGCTTACAGCAGCTTTGCTTCACATTACCCAGAGTCCTGTGCTTACAGCAGCATAGCCTCCATTATCCAGAGTCCGGAGCTTACGGCAGCATTGTTTCACACTACCCAAAGTCCTGTGCTAACAGCAGCATAGCCCCACATTACACAGAGTCCTGTGCTTACAGCAGCATGGCCTCACATTACCCAGAGTCTTGTGCTTGCAGCAGCATTGCTTCAATTTCCCAGAGTCATGTGCTGACAGCAGCATAACCTCACATTACCCAGAGTCCTGTGCTTACAGCAGCATACCCTCACATTATCCAAAGTCCTGAGATTACAACAGCATTGTTTCACATTACCCAAAGTCTTGTGCTAACAGCAGCATAGCCCCACATTACCCAGAGTCCTGTGATTACAGCAGCATGGCCTCACATTACCCAGAGTCCTGTGCTTGCAGCAGCATTGCTTCACATTTCCCAGAGTCCTGTGCTGACAGCAGCATAGCCCCACATTACCCAGAGTCCTGTGCTTACAGAAGCATAGCCTCACATTATCCAGAGTATTGTGCTTTTAGCAACATAGCCTCACATTATCCAGAGTCCTGTGCTTACAGCAGCATAGCCTCACATTATCCAGAGTCCTGTGCTTACAGCAGCATAGCCTCACATTACCCAGAGTCCTGTGCTTGCAGCAGCATTGCTTCACATTTCCCAGAGTCCTGTGCTGACAGCAGCATAACCTCACATTATCCAGAGTCCTGTGCTTACAGAAGCATAGCCTCACATTATCCAGAGTATTGTGCTTTTAGCAACATAGCCTCACATTATCCAGAGTCCTGTGCTTACAGCAGCATTGCCTCACATTACCCAGAGTCCTGTGCTTACAGCAGCATAGCCTCACATTATCCAGAGTCCTGAGCTTACAACAGCATTGTTTCACATTACCCAAAGTCCTGTGCTTACAGCAGCATTACCCCACATTACCCAAAGTTCTGTGCTTACAGCAGCATAGCCCCACATTACCCAGAGTCCTGTGCTTACAGCAGCATAGCCTCACATTATCCAGAGTCCTGTGCTTACAGAAGCATAGCCTCATATTATACAGAGTCTTGTGCTTTTAGCAACATAGCCTCACATTATCCAGAGTCCTGTGCTTACAGCAGCATAGCCTTACATTTTCCAGAGTCTTGTGCTTGCAGCAGCATTGCTTCAATTTCC
Source organism: Oophaga sylvatica (assembly GCA_033576555.1). NCBI lineage: Eukaryota > Metazoa > Chordata > Amphibia > Anura > Dendrobatidae > Oophaga > Oophaga sylvatica. Next base: position 25,499 of record JARQOD010005003.1, read on the forward strand.
CAGAGTCCTGTGCTGACAGCAGCATAACCTCACATTACCCAGAGTCCTGTGCTTACAGCAGCATACCCTCACATTATCCAAAGTCCTGAGATTACAACAGCATTGTTTCACATTACCCAAAGTCTTGTGCTTACAGCAGCATTACCCCACATTACCCAAAGTTCTGTGCTTACAGCAGCATAGCCCCACATTGCTCAAAGTCCTGTTCTTACAGCAGCATAGCCTCACATTATCCAGAGTCCTGTGCTAACAGCAGCATAGCCTCACATTATCCAGAGTCCTGTGCTAACAGCAGCATAGCCTCACATTATCCAGAGTCCTGTGCTTACAGCAGCATAACCTCACATTACCAAGAGTCCTGTGCTTACAGCAGCATAGCCTCACATTATCCAGAGTCCGGAGCTTACGGCAGCATTGTTTCACACTACCCAAAGTCCTGTGCTAACAGCAGCATAGCCTCACATTACCCAAAGTCCTGTGCTTACAGCAGCATAGCCCACATTACCCAGAGTCCTGTGCTTACAGCAACATAGCCCCACATTACCCAGAGTCCTGTGCTTAAAGCAGCATTGCCTCACATTATCCAGAGTCCTGTGCTTACAGCAGCATAGCCTCACATTACACAGAGTCCTATGCTTACAGCAGCATTGCCTCACATTATCCAGAGTCCTGTCTTACAGCAGCATAGCCCAACATTACCCAGAGTCCTGTGCTTACAGCAGCATACCCTCACATTATCCAGAGTCCTTTGCTTACAGAAGCATAGCCTCACATTATCCAGTCTTGTGCTTTAGCAGCATAGCCTCACATTATCCAGAGTCTTGTGCTTACAGCAGCATAGCCTCACATTAACCAGAGTCCTGTGCTTACAGCAGCATCACCTCACATTATCCAAGATTCCTTGTGCTTACAGCAGCATAGCCTCACATTACCAGAGTCCTGTGCTTACAGCAGCATACCTCACATTATCCAGAGTCCTGTGCTTACAGCAGCATAGCCCCACATTACCCAGAGTCCTGTGCTTACAGCAGCATAGCCCCACATTACCCAGAGTCCTGTGCTTACAGCAGCATAGCCTCACATTACCCAGAGTCCTGTACTTACAGCTGCATTGCTTCACATTACCCAAAGTCCTGTGCTTACAGCAGCATAGCCTCACATTATCCAGAGTCCTGTGCTTACAGCAGCATAACCTCACATTATCCAAAGTCATCTGCTTACAGCAGCATTGCCTCACATTACCCCGAGTCCTGTGCTTACAGCAGCATAGCCTCACATTATCCAGAGTCCTGAGCTTACAGAAGCATTGTCTCACATTACCCAAAGTCCTGTGCTTACAGCAGCATAGCCCCACATTACCCAGAGTCCTGTGCTTACAGCAACATAGCCCCACATTACCCAGAGTCCTGTGCTTAAAGCAGCATTGCCTCACATTATCCAGAGTCCCGTGCTTACAGCAGCATAGCCTCACATTACACAGAGTCCTATGCTTACAGCAGCATTGCCTCACATTATCCAGAGTCCTGTCCTTACAGCAGCATAGCCCCACATTACCCAGAGTCCTGTGCTTACAGCAGCATACCCTCACATTATCCAGAGTCCTTTGCTTACAGAAGCATAGCCTCACATTATCCAGTCTTGTGCTTTTAGCAGCATAGCCTCACATTATCCAGAGTCTTGTGCTTACAGCAGCATAGCCTCACATTAACCAGAGTCCTGTGCTTACAGCAGCATCACCTCACATTATCCAAAGTCCTGTGCTTACACCAGCAATGCTTCACATTACCCAGAGTCCTGTGCTTACAGCAGCATAGCCCCACATTACCCAGAGTCCTGTGCTTACAGCAGTATTGTCTACCATTACCCAGAGTCCTCTGCTTACAGCAGCATAGCATCACATTATCCAGAGTCCTGTGCTTACAGAAGCATACCCTCACATTATCCAGAGTCCTGTGCTTACAGCAGCAATGCTTCACATTACCCAGATTACTGTGCTTACAGCAGCATAACCTCACATTACCCAGAGTCCTGTGCATATAGCAGCTTAACCTCACATTACCCAGAATCCTGTGCGTATAGCAGCATAACCTCACATTACACAGATTCCTGGTCTTATAGCAGCATAACCTCACATTACCCAGAGTCCTGTGCTTACAGCAGCATAGCCTCACATTATCCAGAGTCCCGTGCTTACAGCAGCATTGTCATGGGTGTATCGCCACGAAGATCGTCGCGATTGCACATTCTGACTTCTCGCAGCTGAGTTGCTGTTTCTTTGTGTTTGGTAGTGAGGGAGTTAATTTTACCTAGCTCTTTGCTAAGACTAGGTCCAGCCTCGCCCGGCTGCTTTTGATTATGCACTAATTAGCTTCCTTTATATACCTGCCAGTCTGCTTGTTAGATGCCGGTGAAAGCATTCATACAGACCAGCAGATAGGATCGGTTCTGAGAAGACTTAAGCTAAGAGTTCCTTTGTGGTTTCTCCTCTCCTCGATTATAGTTTATCTCCTAGACCTTTTGTGTTCCCTCTGTGTTTATATGTTGTATGAAAGACAGTATTTACTTTATCCCCTGTCTGTCTCGTTTGTCTGTACTGTTTGTTAAGCAGTAACCTGCCTATTCCCGGTGTGGTAATCAGGGTCCTTCTGAGGACTAGATTACAGTTGTCAGGGACTTATAGGAGACAGGGTTACGTTGGCGGCCTGGACCTCTGTACCATTAACAGTAACTCCAGGTTGAGGGACTAGTCAGGTCCCCAGTCTAGGGTCAGCATAGACCCGGTCCACTTGCAGCCGGAGTACAGCATTATACGTCTTCAGGATTCACCCACAGTACAACGGATATTATGTCAGGTAATACTATACTTTATGTACATGTTGAGATTTCCTATTTATGTGTTATATTGCATGTTGTCCCTCTTAGTATTGATTACTGACATCATATGTGTATCTGTGATACAGCGTGACAAGCATAACCTTACATTATCCAGAGTCCTGTGCTTACAGCAGCATTGCCTCACATTACCCAGAGTCCTGTGCTTACAGCAGCATAGCCTCACATTATCCAGAGTCCTGAGCTTACAACAGCATTGTTTTACATTACCCAAAGTCCTGTGCTTACAGCAGCATAGCCCCACATTACCCAGAGTCCTGTGCTTACAGCAGCATAGCCCCACATTACCCAGAGTCCTGTGCTTACAGCAGCATAGCCCCACATTACCCAGAGTCCTGTGCTTACAGCAGCATAGCCCCACATTACCCAGAGTCCTGTGCTTACAGCAGCATAGCCTCACAGTACCCAGAGTCCTGTACTTACAGCTGCATTGCTTCACATTACCCAAAGTCCTGTGCTTACAGCAGCATAGCCTCACATTATCCAGAGTCCTGTGCTTACAGCAGCATAACCTCACATTATCCAAAGTCATCTGCTTACAGCAGCATTGCCTCACATTACCCCGAGTCCTGTGCTTACAGCAGCATAGCCTCACATTATCCAGAGTCCTGAGCTTACAGAAGCATTGTCTCACATTACCCAAAGTCCTGTGCTTACAGCAGCATAGCCCCACATTACCCAGAGTCCTGTGCTTACAGCAACATAGCCCCACATTACCAGAGTCCTGTGCTTAAAGCAGCATTGCCTCACATTATCCAGAGTCCCGTGCTTACAGCAGCATAGCCTCACATTACACAGAGTCCTATGCTTACAGCAGCATTGCCTCACATTATCCAGAGTCCTGTCCTTACAGCAGCATAGCCCAACATTACCCAGAGTCCTGTGCTTACAGCAGCATACCCTCACATTATCCAGAGTCCTTTGCTTACAGAAGCATAGCCTCACATTATCCAGTCTTGTGCTTTTAGCAGCATAGCCTCACATTATCCAGAGTCTTGTGCTTACAGCAGCATAGCCTCACATTAACCAGAGTCCTGTGCTTACAGCAGCATCACCTCACATTATCCAAAGTTCTGTGCTTACAGCAGCATAGCCCCACATTACCCAGAGTCCTGTGCTTACAGCAGCATACCCTCACATTATCCAGAGTCCTGTGCTTACAGCAGCATAGCCCCACATTACCCAGAGTCCTGTGCTTACAGCAGCATAGCCCCACATTACCCAGAGTCCTGTGCTTACAGCAGCATAGCCTCACAGTACCCAGAGTCCTGTACTTACAGCTGCATTGCTTCACATTACCCAAAGTCCTGTGCTTACAGCAGCATAGCCTCACATTATCCAGAGTCCTGTGCTTACAGCAGCATAACCTCACATTATCCAAAGTCATCTGCTTACAGCAGCATTGCCTCACATTACCCCGAGTCCTGTGCTTACAGCAGCATAACCTCACATTATCCAGAGTCCTGAGCTTACAGAAGCATTGTCTCACATTACCCAAAGTCCTGTGCTTACAGCAGCATAGCCCCACATTACCCAGAGTCCTGTGCTTACAGCAACATAGCCCCACATTACCCAGAGTCCTGTGCTTAAAGCAGCATTGCCTCACATTATCCAGAGTCCCGTGCTTACAGCAGCATAGCCTCACATTACACAGAGTCCTATGCTTACAGCAGCATTGCCTCACATTATCCAGAGTCCTGTCCTTACAGCAGCATAGCCCCACATTACCCAGAGTCCTGTGCTTACAGCAGCATACCCTCACATTATCCAGAGTCCTTTGCTTACAGAAGCATAGCCTCACATTATCCAGTCTTGTGCTTTTAGCAGCATAGCCTCACATTATCCAGAGTCTTGTGCTTACAGCAGCATAGCCTCACATTAACCAGAGTCCTGTGCTTACAGCAGCATCACCTCACATTATCCAAAGTTCTGTGCTTACACCAGCAATGCTTCACATTACCCAGAGTCCTGTGCTTACAGCAGCATAGCCCCACATTACCCAGAGTCCTGTGCTTACAGCAGTATAGTCTACCATTACCCAGAGTCCTCTGCTTACAGCAGCATAGCATCACATTATCCAGAGTCCTGTGCTTACAGAATCATACCCTCACATTATCCAGAGTCCTGTGCTTACAGCAGCAATGCTTCACATTACCCAGGGTCCTGTGCTTACAGCAGCATAGCCCCACATTACCCAGAGTCCTGTGCTTACAGCAGTATCGTCTACCATTACCCAGAGTCCTCTGCTTACAGCAGCATAGCATCACATTATCCAGAGTCCTGTGCTTACAGAAGCATACCCTCACATTATCCAGAGTCCTGTGCTTACAGCAGCAATGCTTCACATTACCCAGGGTCCTGTGCTTACAGCAGCATAGCCCCACATTACCCAGAGTCCTGTGCTTACAGCAGTATAGTCTACCATTACCCAGAGTCCTCTGCTTACAGCAGTATAGCATCACATTATCCAGAGTCCTGTGCTTACAGCAGCATAGCCTCACATTATCCAGAGTCCTGTGCTTACAGCAGCATTGTTTCACATTATTGTATATAATGGATCTACCAATCAACAATGTGTGTATAATCAGCAAGGTAGAAGTGCAGGATAAAAATTAACCTTTAATTATATCATTTAAAAAGAATCAACCGGTTCACACGCAAATATAGAAAAACGAAACAACAAAGTAACACTTTGACAAACGTGTAAGGTCACCACTCGTTGATGAGAGGAGAATGATATGAATAGAACTAGAAATAGATCTCCCCTCAATGAATAATACTCTCCATAATATTCCTGGGGTCAACAAATTTATATAACAACAAAACATTCATATCAGAAAATAACCCAAAAGATGCAAGGTTCCTCATCAGTATGCATATATAAAATTATGAGACCATGAGGTAGCAGATAGTGTGCACTAGTATGAATATATAACCAAAATTCAGGGATCAGGATAAATATCGCTTGTCTATAAGATATTATTGGAACAATCTCACCAAATAATAATAAATAATAAAGGACAATATATGAGGGTACGTAGAAATTGTTCCTCGGAGGCGGACTTTCAAGAACAGGCAGCTGATCTACGACAGCGCTTTCTTAATCGGAGATACCCGGATGGGATCCTATGTAAGGCATATCATGACACAAGAACCCTCAATCGGACCCAACTGTTGAATACTACAAAACCCAAAAGCGAGTCCTCAGTATGTCCGTTCATTACAACCTACAATTCTGGAGCACAACATATACGATCAATTTTGAATAAACATTGGTCAATCTTGCGGATGGATGAGGACATTGGAGACCTGGTGGGAAGCTATCCCAAAATTACCTTCTCAAAAGGAAAATCTATAGGGGATAGGGTTGTACACAGCCATTATGTTGTGACCCGCACCACAATTGTGGGTTACCAGAGCAATGGGGTACTCAGAGCTGAGCCCATGGAAGTCTATGGGGTTGTCACAGGTAGCGGTGGCTCGGTCTGTGGCCCTGGCGGTCAGGCGTATGTTGGGGGGTATATTTACAGGGGATAGGTGTATAACAGTTCGTGACGCCACCTGTAGTTCTCTGATCACTAAGACCAGCGCTGCTGTAGATCTCTGAGGGGATGGGGTGGCAGCTAGACGTCGGGTCCCCTACAGGTGGGACTGGTCCCTCAAAGTCTATGGAATTAATGATGTCGGGTGCAGATAAATAAGTCAGTCTCACACCATCCAGCGTCTTTCCATACCTTTTACTTGTCAGATGATAAGGCAGGTCCCAGGGAGGCTGGTCGGGTGGAGGATGTGCTTTGAGATAACAGCTGAACAGGTTGGGGGCCTCCTTTACTTTCAAGATGATGAGTCCAACCAGCATAAAGCTAAGTTCACTCCGAATACTCCAGCTTCTTCAAAGCTGTACTGCCCGGTCAGTTTTGTGGTCGGAGTCTTCCTTTAATGTGAGAGAGCTGAGTTCCTACTGTTGTCCTGCATCGACTCAAGGTTCCCACTCTCCCTGACCCCAGTTACGTACCGACACTCCAAGGGCTGCTTTCTGTCACCTAAGGTCCAGTAAGCCTCTGGTTTTTCTACCACTACGCCTGAAGCTGTAGTGACACTTCGGTCCCCAGTGACCGGTGAACAATGCCGGATAGTTCAATCCTTAAGGCACTTCTGAATTCTTTCCACTGCGCCCTTCGCCCTGTTCGCGCTTGTAGCATAAGCACTCCACACTACCTAAGGTAATGCAAGTTAATCCCTTCTTTCTTCTTCCCAGAGCTTGCTAACAGGTGCTCAGTATTCTTCTAGTTCAGGAGCACGTCGACTGAACTCCACTGTCCTTGGGACAGGAGACTGAAGGTCCTGCTGCTAACTCCTCTCTCTTCCTGCACAGACTGCACACTGACTGACCTGTCCGAAGACAGGAAACAGACTCACCAATCTGTCTCACTGACTGACTAATTGGTTACATACCCTATGGGTGTGTCCAATGTGTGTGGTGGAGTGAATGGTTATTGAGCATTAAACTGTTACCTCTCCGCACATCCTCCAGGGTACTGTGTGTGCCTTCACACCAGGACTACACATTCCCCCATGGTAAAATACAGCACTCCCGGGCTGTGAAATACAAGAAGACATTTTGTTTTTCATTAACAATAAACATTAAACTCTTCCCATCCGGGAGGTAAGAAATCTTAAACGTTGCATTCAAACATTAGACATAGAAAAATACAAAACATACTTTCATAAATATATCATATCAACAATATTCTTGTGAAGGACCCGCACCAAACCTTCAACGTGGGTCCTGGGTGGGCTGCAGGACATCTGGCTGCAGACCTCGCTCAGTGCCACACCACACGGGTTTTCTGTTCAGAGGTAGTTGTGGTGGTTTCATGTAAAACCACTATTATGCACCGAAGCGCAACTATGTACAAAGATAAGTTCTGGGCTGGCACAGTCCTCAGCCTCAAAGTCCATGACATAATAAAAGGACACATATATATTCTTTTCACTTCAATATTTACATTATATATCTATATATATACTTGTTTTAACTTCAAATTCACTTTACCCAACCAGGGTATTCTATATGTAAGACTCTGCAATCAACTTTTTCAAATTTTCAAAATTTTCATTCTGGTACCCAGCCGGGCATTCTACTCATTATATATAAAACTACGTAAACCCTATATATAGCAATAAAGTGCAAAACAGCAATTATTTCTTTTATCAAAACTTTTTACATCTTCTTTGTTGCGGTAAACCCTGTCTGGGTCCTACCGGTCTTCACATTTTCTTGCTAACTTCAGTTACACTTTCCATCCCGGGGGCTGGAACAATGCGATGCTCTTTAGAGCACATGACAAATAGGTCGTGACCTGCTATCAGGGTTTGGGTCGCTACAGTCCTTGTGCGAACCGCTTGGGGCGCGCCGGGTGCTTTCTCCTTGTGAGACGCCGATTGCGTCGCAGTTTGCGTTGCAGGTAGCGATTCAAATTTAACCGCAGTTTGCGATACAAAGGGAGACTTGGGTGCAGAGGTGTATGCAGGAGGCGATGCCTTTTTCAACTTAAATTGCGATGGGCCTGCAGGGGGCGATGCTGATGCACAATGCTGGTGTGATACAGAGCAGGAAGCAGGTGTGCGCAATGGCTCAGTTGGGGACGCACTAACCTGCTGCTGTTGCTGCTCCATCGCAGACGGCTGGGTTTCCTCCGGTGTCCCTACCGGGGGACTGTAATCTGCTGCGGCCTCCTTGCCTGGCTGGCACTCCGGAACGGGCAGGACCTCCTCAGCCTCCTTCTCCTCCACCTCCGCATCGGTGGGATCAGGTACAGCACTTTTGGTGGCAGCCTCCGGTCGTCCTTCAGCCTTCCTCAGCAGGGAACTTGGGAATTCAGGAGACGGCATTATGCTTGTAGGAGAGAACACTGCGTCCCACAGCAGCCGCTGTATCTGGGCACGCCAGCGTCTCTCTGTCTCCTGCATGTCTGGTTGTGGCAAGACCATTTTCTTCAACCTTGCATTTTCTTCTCCAATCTCCAGCAATGCTTGCTGCAGGTGCAGGACCACAGATGGCTCCGGTTCTAGTGGCAGCTTGGCTGGGGAACGGGGCCTGCCTTCCACCGCTTCCCTGCTCGGCTGCACACATCCTGCCTCTATCATGTTCCAGAACACTCTCTCATCTTCTAGAGCCGTCCGGTCTCTTCCGTGGAGGCGAGGTTTGCGTCTCCTCCTCTTCGCAGGGAAGGTGAAGAGGAGGCGGACCTCCTTTGCTGTAGGGCAGGATCGCATATTGTAATAGCACTTTGAGAGGGCAGGCATTCTCTTCGCGCCACAGGGGGGCACACGCCCACGAATCCACGCCCACCTTCTTCTCCAGCGCCTGAGGGCGCGAATTTGGCGGCAAAATATGGCGGTATTTGGCGCCAAACAACAGCAACAGTCTTTTTCACCAAAACACTCCACAGGCACACAGGGCTCGCAATTTTGCGAGTTTCGGATCCTGTTCGTGACGCCAAGTTTTTGTTGTGACCCGCACCACAATTGTGGGTTACCAGAGCAATGGGGTACTCAGAGCTGAGCCCATGGAAGTCTATGGGGTTGTCACAGGTAGCGGTGGCTCGGTCTGTGGCCCTGGCGGTCAGGCGTATGTTGGGGGGTATATTTACAGGGGATAGGTGTATAACAGTTCGTGACGCCACCTGTAGTTCTCTGATCACTAAGACCAGCGCTGCTGTAGATCTCTGAGGGGATGGGGTGGCAGCTAGACGTCGGGTCCCCTATAGGTGGGACTGGTCCCTCAAAGTCTATGGAATTAATGATGTCGGGTGCAGATAAATAAGTCAGTCTCACACCATCCAGCGTCTTTCCATACCTTTTACTTGTCAGATGATAAGGCAGGTCCCAGGGAGGCTGGTCGGGTGGAGGATGTGTGTAGCCCTGGTGTGAAGGCACACGCAGTACCCTGGAGGATGTGTGGAGAGATAGCAGTTTAATGCTCAATGAACATTCATTTCAACACACACTTAGACACGCCCACAGGTATATAAAGTCTAGTCACAGTCAGGGAGTGTTCAGTGTGAGGAGGAGAGTAAGTTTCCTGTCTTCAGACAGAGCAGACAGTGTGAAGTTTGTGCAGGAGGAGAGAGGAGTGAGTTGCAGATATACTTCAGTCTCCTGTCTCAAGGACAGTGAAGGTTCAGAGACGTGCTCCTGCCTAGTGGATAACTGAGAGTCTGGCAACAAGCTCAAGAAAGGAATTAAGTAAGGGACTGACTTTATTAACCTGTGAAGTGAGAAATGCTTATGCTACCAGCGCGGACAAGGCGAAAGGCACAGTGGTAGAAATTCTGAGTGCAATAGGATTGGAGAAGTCCTGCACGTTGTTACCGGTCACTGGAGACCGAAGCATCACCATAGCTTCATGCATGGTGGTAGGAAACCCAGAGGCTTACCGGACCTTAGGTAGCGGAAAGCAGCCCCTAAATAGTCGGTACGTAACTGGGGTCAGGGGGAGTGAGGACCTTGAGTCAGTGCACGACAAGATAGGAATTCAGCTCTCTCACAGGAAGGCTCCGACCACAAAACTGACTGGGCAGTACAGCTTTGGAATAGCTGGAGTCATAGAGGGAACTACGCTTCATGCTGGTTGTACTCATCGTTGTGAAAGTAAAGGAGGCCCCTAACTTGTCCAGCTGCTATCTCGAAATACATTCTCCTTGGATCAGCCTCCCTGGGACCTGCCTTACCAACTTACAAGTAAAGGTATGGAAAGACGCTGACCGTGTGAGACTGAGTTATTTACTTGCATGCCTGCACAACCCTGCCTTAACCATCGACCTGAGGGAAGAGTCCCACCTGTAGGGGACCCGACATCTAGCTGCCTCACCATCCCCTCAGAGATCTACAGCAGCGCTGGTACAAATTACCAGAGACTACAGGTGGCGTCACGAACTGTATATAAATATATCCCCTGTAAATATACCCCCCAACATACGCCTGACCGCCAGGGCCACAGACCGAGCCACCGCTACCTGTGACAATCCCATAGACTTCTACGGGCTCGGCTCTGAGTACCCCATTGCCCTGGTAACCCACAATTGTGGTGCGTGGTCGAGACAAAAAATTGGCGTCACGAACAGGATGCGAAACTCGCAAAATTGCGAGCCCTGTGTGCCTATGGAATTGTTTTTGTGAAAAAGAACTGTTTGCACTTTTGGCGCCAAAAATCGCCATCTTTGTCGCCATATTCGCGCCCTCAGGCGCTGGAGAAGAAGGTGGGCGTACCTTCGTGGGCGTGTACCCCCCTGTGGCGCGAAGAGAAATGCCTGCCCTCTCAAAGTGCTATTACAATATGCGATCCTGCCCTACAGCAAAGGAGGTCCGCCTCCTCTTCACCTTTCCTGCAAAGAGGAGGAGACGCAAACCCCGCCTCCACGGAAGAGACCGGACGTCTCTGGGAGAAGAAGAAAGAATCTTCTGGAACATCATGGAAGCAGGACGTGTGCAGCCGAGCAGGGAAGCGGAGGAAGGCAGGCCCCGTGCCCCAGCCAAGCTGCCACTAGAACCGGAGTCATCCGTGGTCCTGCACCTGCAGCAAGCATTGCTGGAAGTTAACGAGGAAAATGCACGACTAAGAAAGATGATTTTGCCACAACCTGGATTTGAAGAGATCGAGAGACGCCGGCGTACCCTGGAGCAGCGGCGGCTGTGGGACGCGGTGTTCTCCCCCTTCGATGACCCCTACGTCTGGAGTTACCAAAACTTCTGCTGCCCAAGGCAAAGGAGCAACCGGAGGCTGCCCCCGAAAGTACCAATCCTGATCCCACCGGTGAAGCGGTGGAGGCGAAGGAGGTTGAGGAGGTACCGCCAGTTCCGGAACGCCCGCCCGGCCAGGAGGCCGCAGCAGATGATCGATCCCCGACACCGGAGGGGTCCTGTCCGTCATTACCAGACGTGGACTGGGACGAGATGGCGCGCCTGGATGACGTCGCCTACACCGCCCAGTGGGAATGTGAGTGGCAGCGTCGTGAGGAGAAACAACAACGCCAGCAGGAGGAAGAGCGGGAAGCTCAGCGCAACCGACAGCGACAACATGCAGAGCTGATCGCGGACAAGGAGAGTGTCCGGAGAGAGAAAGGTACCCTGAGGGAACCGCGGCGGCAGGGGTGTGTGACTGAGTTCCAGCTCCGGAAGGGCTGGGGCTTCATCAGAGAACCGAGCCTCTACCCAGGGGTCTTTGTCAGCAGACGTGATGTAGAATCCCACCTACCGCAATGTCATCCCGGGAGGGACTTAGTTAATGGAGACATTGTTGCATACACACGGCACTGGGGAATGAAGGGATGGTATGCCCTTAACGTCACCATCGTCCGTGACCCCGTCCCAGACGCAGGTAACGTCACCATTACCGCAGCGTCCCCGTCTCCAGCTCAAACAGCATCCGGCCGTGCCCCAGCATCGCCCCCTGCAGGCTCATCGCAAATGGAAGCAATGTCTACATACTCTTCGTCATCTAGTCATCCTTCTGCATCGCAACTTGCGACCCAGTTTCCATCGCAATCTATGACACGATCAATATCGCTAACTGTAACGCAAATTGAAACGCAATCGGTGTCTCGCAAGTAGAAAGTACCCGTTGCGCCCCTAGAGGTTCGCACGAGAACTGTGGCGACCCAGACCCTAATAGCAGCATACGACTTGTTAGTAATGGGATCTAGGGACCATCGCATTGTTCCAGCCCCCGGGGTGGAAAATGTATTTGAAATAATTAAACAGTAAAGAGAAAAACCGGTGAGATCCAGATAGGGGTCTACCATAAGTAATGTTGTAAAAAGTTTAAGAATGTTTGCCAATTTTTGCACAAGTTAAATGTGTATATAACGTATATAGATATTGCCAAAAGTAGAATGCCCGGCTGGGTAATCAGATAAAAAGTTTTTGCACTTTATTGTGATGTGATTTGATATAATGTGTCTTTGTTTTACAATGGACTTCGAGGTTGAGGACTGTGCCAGCCCAGAACTTATCTGTATATAGTTGCGCTTCGGTGCCTAATCTTGGTTTTACATAAAACCAGCACAATTACCTCTGAATACAAAACCCGTGTTGTGTGGCACTGAGTGAGGTCTGCATTCGGATGTCCTGCAGCCCACCCAGGACCCACGTTGAAGGTTTGGTGCGGGTCCTTCACAGCATATTGTCTATTTATATGAAAATGTTATTTAATATTTGTACATTTCTATATATAATGTTTTGTTTGCAACGTTCAAGACATCCTTACCTCCCGGATGGGACGAATTAATGTTTAATGTTGATGTTTAATGCATAAACAAAACTGTCTCTTTGTATTTTACAGCCCGGGAGTGCTGTCATTTACCATGGGGGAATGTGTAGCCCTGGTGTGAAGGCACACGCAGTACCCTGGAGGATTGTGGGAGAGATAGCAGTTTAATGCTCAATGAACATTCATTTCAACACACACTTAGACACGCCCACAGGTATATAAAGTCTAGTCACAGTCAGGGAGTGTTCAGTGTGAGGAGGAGAGTGAGTTTCCTGTCTTCAGACAGAGCAGACAGTGTGAAGTTTGTGCAGGAGGAGAGAGGAGTGAGTTGCAGATATACTTCAGTCTCCTGTCTCAAGGACAGTGAAGGTTCAGAGACGTGCTCCTGCCTAGAAGATTACTGAGAGTCTGGCAACAAGCTCAAGAAAGGAATTAAGTAAGGGACTGACTTTATTAACCTGTGAAGTGAGAAATGCTTATGCTACCAGCGCGGACAAGGCGAAAGGCACAGTGGTAGAAATTCTGAGTGCAATAGGATTGGAGAAGTCCTGCACGTTGTTACCGGTCACTGGAGACCGAAGCATCACCATAGCTTCATGCATGGTGGTAGGAAACCCAGAGGCTTACCGGACCTTAGGTAGCGGAAAGCAGCCCCTAAATAGTCGGTACGTAACTGGGGTCAGGGGGAGTGAGGACCTTGAGTCAGTGCACGACAAGATAGGAATTCAGCTCTCTCACAGGAAGGCTCCGACCACAAAACTGACTGGGCAGTACAGCTTTGGAATAGCTGGAGTCATAGAGGGAACTACGCTTCATGCTGGTTGTACTCATCGTTGTGAAAGTAAACGAGGCCCCTAACTTGTCCAGCTGCTATCTCGAAATACATTCTCCTTGGATCAGCCTCCCTGGGACCTGCCTTACCAACTTACAAGTAAAGGTATGGAAAGACGCTGACCGTGTGAGACTGAGTTATTTACTTGCATGCCTGCACAACCCTGCCTTAACCATCGACCTGAGGGAAGAGTCCCACCTGTAGGGGACCCGACATCTAGCTGCCTCACCACCCCCTCAGAGATCTACAGCAGCGCTGGTACAAATTACCAGAGACTACAGGTGGCGTCACGAACTGTATATAAATATATCCCCTGTAAATATACCCCCCAACATACGCCTGACCGCCAGGGCCACAGACCGAGCCACCGCTACCTGTGACAATCCCATAGACTTCTACGGGCTCGGCTCTGAGTACCCCATTGCCCTGGTAACCCACAATTGTGGTGCGTGGTCGAGACAGATGTGCTTTGAGATAACAGCTGAACAGGTTGGGGGCCTCCTTTACTTTCAAGATGATGAGTCCAACCAGCATAAAGCTAAGTTCACTCCGAATACTCCAGCTTCTTCAAAGCTGTACTGCCCGGTCAGTTTTGTGGTCGGAGTCTCCCTTTAATGTGAGAGAGCTGAGTTCCTACTGTTGTCCTGCATCGACTCAAGGTTCCCACTCTCCCTGACCCCAGTTACGTACCGACACTCCAAGGGCTGCTTTCTGTCACCTAAGGTCCAGTAAGCCTCTGGTTTTTCTACCACTACGCCTGAAGCTGTAGTGACACTTCGGTCCCCAGTGACCGGTGAACAATGCCGGATAGTTCAATCCTTAAGGCACTTCTGAATTCTTTCCACTGTGCCCTTCGCCCTGTTCGCGCTTTGTAGCATAAGCACTCCACACTTCCTAAGGTAATGCAAGTTAATCCCTTCTTTCTTCTTCCCAGAGCTCGCTAACAGATGCTCAGTATTCTTCTAGTTCAGGAGCACGTCGACTGAACTCCACTGTCCTTGGGACAGGAGACTGAAGGTCCTGCTGCTAACTCTCTCTCTTCCTGCACAGACTGCACACTGACTGACCTGTCCGAAGACAGGAAACAGACTCACCAATCTGTCTCACTGACTGACTAATTGGTTACATACCCTATGGGTGTGTCCAAGTGTGTGGTGGAGTGAATGGTTATTGAGCATTAAACTGTTACCTCTCCGCACATCCTCCAGGGTACTGTGTGTGCCTTCACACCAGGGCTACACAATTACAACCCCCAAAGACAGAAACATGGCTCACCAGTAATCTTAGGGGCTGCTTTAAATGCAGCGGTTGTGTAGCATGTCCAGTTATGTCCACTGGAGGTACATTCAGAAGTAATGTTAATGAACGATATTATGAGATACGCCACTTCATCAATTGTCGAACAAAGGGTGTCATTTCTAGTTCTATTCATATCATTCTCCTCTCATCAACGAGTGGTGACCTTACACGTTTGTCAAAGTGTTATTTTGTTGTTTCGTTTTTATATATTTGTGTGTGAACCGGCTGGTTCTTTTTAAATGATATAATTAAAGGTTAATTTTTATCCTGCACTTCTACCTTGCTGATTATACATTGTTTCACATTACCCAAAGTCCTGTGCTTACAGCAGCATAGCCCCACATTACCCAGAGTCCTGTGCTTACAGCAGCATAGCCTCACAGTACCCAGAGTCCTGTGCTTACAGCTGCATTGCTTCACATTACCCAAAGTCCTGTGCTTACAGCAGCATAGCCTCACATTATCCAGAGTCCTGTGCTTACAGCAGCATAACCTCACATTATCCAAAGTCCTGTGCTTACACCAGCAATGCTTCACATTACCCAGAGTCCTGTGCTTACAGCAGCATAACCTCACATTACCCAAAGTCCTGTGCGTATAGCAGCATAACCTCACATTACCCAGAGTCCTGTACTTATAGCAGGATTGCTTCACATTACCCAGAGTCCTGTGCTTACAGCAGCATAACCTCACATTACCCAAAGTCCTGTGCGTATAGCAGCATAATCTCACATTACCCAGAGTCCTGTACTTATAGCAGGATTGCTTCACATTACCCAGAGTCCTGTGCTTACAGCAGCATAACCTCACATTATCCAGGGGACCGATTTGGGGCGGCTAGTGTCCCAGTATGTGGCCACTGAACCCCCAGGTTCGGCTCCCCAAGAATGTCATGACTCTACTGTGAATGCTAATGTTAATGTATTGAATGTGCCTCCAACAGTGGAGGAGGGAGTGCAACCTGATGGTAAGCCAAGCACTGACACTACACACACAGGGCTCACAGTGAGGACAGGTGAGGAGACTGCGGGGGAGAGCTCAGAGGTGGAGAGAGGGGCTGCTATGGGCAGTGTAGGGCCCCTAAGTGAACCCAGCCTGCTGAGTCTAGGGCCTCTGCAGAAAGAGGAACAGGCCATGGGGGGAGGGGGTGTCCCGGGAGAGGAGCCACCAGGTAAGACCCCAGGGCAGGAGTTCCCCCCATCTCGGATGTCAGGAGGCCAGGGAAGTTTGCCTGACCCGGCAACTAGGTCAGGGGATGAGGGGAAGCAGGCGCTACCCGTGGTCTCAGCGGTCGTGGCCGCTGTTACCAGGAGTGGGAGCGCTGAAGCCCAAGGAGCCTCGCGGAGGTCCGACGGTTTCCCCTCTCCGACCAAGTGGCTGCCGAGTCAGACAGTAGCCAGGAGACAGATCCCGGGGAACTGACAGAGGACATGGCAGTTTCATCAATTCTTGCAACATCAAGTCAGGGATTTCAGGCAGCGTTGGAAGCTGAGCTAGCCTGAAGACTCTCAAGGAGCAGGCGGCACAGCCTCCCTGGAGTACGACCGCGAGCGAGTGGTTGGGACCAGGGACGGCTGTACCAGGTAACGGTCCAGCAGGGTTCACCGGAGGCGTGGCCCAGGGACCGACAGTTAGCGGTACCCCATCTGTTCAGGGCGGAATTGTTGCAGATTGCACATGAGATTCCAATGGCCAGACACCTAGGGATCACTAAGACCAGGGCCAGGCTAGCTCAGCATTTCTACTGGCCTGGAATGAGGACCGAGGTGATAGCCTACTGCCGTTCGTGTGACACCTGTCAGAGGGTGGGGAAGGCGGGGCCGCGCCCCAAAGCTCCACTGATAATGTGTCGACCCGCCACCACAATTGTGGATTACCAGGGCAATGGGGTACTCAGAGCCGAGCCCATGGAAGTCTATGGGGTTTGTCACAGGTAGCGGTGGCTCGGTCTGTGGCCCTGGCGGTCTGGCGTATGTTGGGGGGGAATATTTACAGGGGATAGATATATTTACAGTTCGTGACGCCACCTGTAGTCTTCTGGTAATTTGTACCAGCGCTGCTGTAGAGCTCTGAGGGGATGGTGAGGCAGCTAGATGTCGGGTCCCCTACAGGTGGAACTCTTCCCTCAGGTCGATAGTTATGATG
This sequence comes from Oophaga sylvatica, assembly GCA_033576555.1. Taxonomy (NCBI): domain Eukaryota; kingdom Metazoa; phylum Chordata; class Amphibia; order Anura; family Dendrobatidae; genus Oophaga; species Oophaga sylvatica. The sequence continues at coordinate 42,940 of JARQOD010005003.1, forward strand.
GGGTAGTGCAGGGACGCAATCAAATAACACAGTCTCACACATCAGCGTCTTTCCATACCTTTTTACTTGCAAGATGGTTAGGCAGGTCCCAGGGAGGCTGATCCAATGGAGAATGTGTTTTGAGTTAGCAGCTGGACAAGTTAGGGGCCTCCTTTACTTTCACAAAGATGAGTCCAACCAGCATAAAGCGTAGTTCCCTCTATAAACTCCAGCTTCTCTAAGCTGTACTGCCCGGTCAGTGTTGTGGTCGGAGCCTTCCTGTGAGAGAGCTGAGTTCCTATTCTTGCTGATCAGGCTCAAGGTTCCCACTCCCCCTGACCCCAGTTACGTACCGACACTCCAGGGGCTGCTTGCTGTTACCTAAGGTCCAGTAAGCCTCTGGGTTTTCTACCACCATGCGTGAAGCTATAGTGGTGCTTCGGTCTCCAGTGACCGGTGACAACGTGCAGGACTTCTCCAATCCTATAGCACTCAGAATTCCTACCACTGTGCCTTTCGCCTTGTCCGCGCTTGTAGCATAAGCATTTCTCACTTCAAAGGTTATAAAGTCAATCCCTTTCTTAACTTCTTTCTTAAGCTTGTTGCCAGAATCTCAGTAATCTTCTAGGCAGGAGCACGTCTCTGAACCTTCACCGTCCTTGGGACAGGAGACTGAAGTATATCTGCAACTCACTCCCTCTTCTCAATAAATGTCTCAGTCTGTCTATCAGTGGGGCACAGCTCTGACCAGGCTGAGGTGAACTGGCTCACCTGTACTGGCCTCCACTTTCTGAACTGCACACAGATTGCACTCAGCTCTGCTGCTGACTGACTAGACCTCTGAATGACTGCACTGAATAACACTCGAAACACTCCCTGACGAATGGCTAAATACCCTAAGGGCGTGTCTAAGTGCGTGTTGAAATGAATGTTCATTGAGCATTAAACTGCTATCTCTCCACACATTCTCCAGGGTACTGCGTGTGCCTTCACACCAGGGCTACACATTCCCCCATGGTAAATGACAGCACTCCCGGGCTGTAAAATACAAAGAGACAGAAATTTTGTTTATGCATTAAACATTAACTCGTCCCATGCGGGAGGTAAGGATTTCTTGAACGTTGCAAACAAAACATTAAATATAGAAAAATTCAAAATATTAAATATACATTTTCATATACAGAGACGACAATATTCTTGTGAAGGACCGCACCAAACCTTCAACGTGGGTCCTGGGTGGGCTGCAGGACATCTGGATGCAGACCTCACTCAGTGCCACACCACACGGGTTTTATTATTCAGAGGTAGTTGTGGTGGTTTTATGTAAAACCAAGATAATGCACAAAGTGCAACTATTTACAAAATCAGTTCTTGGGCTGGCTCAGTCCTCAGCCTCAGAGTCTATTGTAAAACACGATAGAAAAAAGACACAGATATAAATACATTTCTAATATGCATTAAATTTTCAACTTTTTACTTTGGTACCCAGCCGGGCATTTACTCAATATAGAAAACATAGAAATTATCTCTGGCAATAAAGTGCAAAATTGGCAAAAATTCTCAAACTTTTTCAACATTACATATGGTAGACCCCTGTCTGGATCTTACCGGTTTTTCTTTTACTGTTTAATTATTTCAACTACATTTTCCACCCCGGGGGGTGGAACAATGCGATGGTCCCTAGATCCCATGACTAACAAGTCGTGACCTGCTATCAGAGTCTGGGTCGCCACAGTTCTCGTACGAACCTCTAGGGGCGCAACGGGTGCTTTCACTTTATGAGACGCTGTCTGCGTTACTGTAATGGCCACTTGCTCTTGCGATGCAGAAATAGTTGCTGTGCGCGTCGTCGTGTAAACTGCTGCTTGAGATTTGGAATGAATCGCAGGTTGCGATTGTAGTAGGATAACAAGTTAGTGAAGAGTATACAGGTGTTGCCTCCATTTGCGAGGAGCCTGCAGGGGGCGATGCTGGGGCACGGCCTGGTGCTGTTTGAGCTGGAGACGGGGACGCTGCGGTAGTGGTGACGTTACCTGCGTCGGGGACGGGGTCACGGACGATTGTGACGTTAAGGGCATACCATCCCTTCATTCCCCAGTGCCATGTATATGTGACAATGTCTCCATTAATTAGGTCCCTCCCGGGATGGCCTTGCGGTAGGTGGGATTCTACGTCGCGTCTGTGACAAAGACCCCTGGGTAGAGGCCCGGTTCTCTGATGAAGCCCCAGCCCTTTCGGAGCTGGAACTCTGTCACACACCCCTGCCGCCGCGGTTCCCTCAGAGTACCTTTTTCTCTACGGACACTTTCCTTGTCCGCGATCAGCTCTGCATGCTGCCGCTGTCGGTTGCGCTGAGCTTCCCGCTCTTCCTCCTGCTGGCGTTGCTGCTTCTCCTCGCGACGCTGCCACTCACGTTCCCACTGGGCGGTGTAGGCGACGTCATCCAGGCGCGCCATTCTCGTCCCAGTCCACGTCTGGTAATGACGGACAGGACCCCTCCGGTGTCCCTATCGGGGATCGATCATCTGCTGCGGCCTCCTGGCCGGGCGGGCGTTCCGGAACTGGCGGTACCTCCTCAACCTCCTTCGCCTCCACCTTCACCGGTGGGATCAGGATCGGTACTTTTGGGGATAGCCTCGGTTGCTCCTTTGCCTTGGCAGCAGAGTTTTGGTAACTCCAGACGTAGGGGGTCATCGAGGGGAGAGAACACGCGTCCCACAGCCGCCGCTGCTCCTGGGTACGCCGGCGTCTCTCGATCTCTTCAAATCCAGGTTGGTGCTGGACCATCTTTTTCAGTCGTGCATTCTCTTCCTGAATTTCCAGCAATGCTTGCTGCAGGTGCAGGACCATGGATGGTTCTGGTTCCAGTGGCAGCTTGGCTGGGGAGCGGGGCCTGCCTCCCTCCGCTTCCCTGCTCGGCTGCACACGTCCTGCTTCCATGATGTTCCAGAGCGTCTCTCTTCTTCTACCAGAGACGTCCGGTCTCTTCCGTGAGGCGGGGTTTGCGTCTCCCTCTTCGCAGGGAAGGTGAAGAGGAGGCGGACCTCCTTTGCTGTAGGGCAGGATCGCATGTTGTAATAGCACTTTGAGAGGGCAGGCATTCTCTTCGCGCCACAGGGGGGTACACGCCCACGAAGGTACGCCACCTTCTTTTCCAGCGCCTGAGGGCGCGAATATGGCGACAAAGATGGCGATTTTTGGCGCCAAAAGTGCAAACAGTCCTTTTTCAGAAAAAAACAACTCCATAGGCACCAAGGGCTCGCAATTTTGCGAGTTTCACATCCTGTTCGTGACGCCAAATTTTTGTGTCGACCCGCCACCACAATTGTGGATTACCAGGGCAATGGGGGTACTCAGAGCCGAGCCCATGGAAGTCTATGGGGTTTGTCACAGGTAGCGGTGGCTCGGTCTGTGGCCCTGGCGGTCTGGGTATGTTGGGGGGAATATTTACAGGGGATATATATACAGTTCGTGACGCCACTGTAGTCTTCTGGTAATTTGTACCAGCGCTGCTGTAGATCTCTGAGGGGATGGTGAGGCAGCTAGATGTCGGGTCCCCTACAGGTGGGACTCTTCCCTCAGGTCGATAGTTATGATGGGGTAGTGCAGGGACGCAATCAAATAACACAGTCTCACACATCAGCGTCTTTCCATACCTTTTTACTTGCAAGATGGTTAGGCAGGTCCCAGGGAGGCTGATCCAATGGAGAATGTGTTTTGAGTTAGCAGCTGGACAAGTTAGGGGCCTCCTTTACTTTCACAAAGATGAGTCCAACCAGCATAAAGCGTAGTTCCCTCTATAAACTCCAGCTTCTCTAAGCTGTACTGCCCGGTCAGTGTTGTGGTCGGAGCCTTCCTGTGAGAGAGCTGAGTTCCTATTCTTGCTGATCAGGCTCAAGGTTCCCACTCCCCTGACCCCAGTTACGTACCGACACTCCAGGGGCTGCTTGTGTTACCTAAGGTCCAGTAAGCCTCTGGGTTTTCTACCCACATGCGTGAAGCTATAGTGGTGCTTCGGTCTCCAGTGACCGGTGACAACGTTGCAGGACTTCTCCAATCCTATAGCACTCAGAATTCCTACACTGTGCCTTTCGCCTTGTCCGCGCTTGTAGCATAAGCATTTCTCACTTCAAAGGTTATAAAAAGTCAATCCCTTTCTTAACTTCTTTCTTAAGCTTGTTGCCAGAATCTCAGTAATCTTCTAGGCAGGAGCACGTCTCTGAACCTTCACCGTCCTTGGGACGGAGACTGAAGTATCTCTGCAACTCACTTCTCTCTTCTTAATAGATGTCTCAGTCTGTCTATCAGGGGCAAGCTCTGACCAGGCTGAGGTGAACTGGCTCACCTGTACTGGCCTCCACTTTCTGAACTGCACACAGATTGCACTCAGCTCTGCTGCTGACTGACTAGACCTCTGAATGACTGCACTGAATAACACTCGAACACTCCCTGACGAATGGCTAAATACCCTAAGGGCGTGTCTAAGTGGTGTTGAAATGAATGTTCATTGAGCATTAAACTGCTATCTCTCCACACATCCTCCAGGGTACTGCGTGTGCCTTCACACCAGGGCTACACAATAACTCTGCCCAACATCGAAGAGCCTTTCTCGAGGGTGGCTGTGGATCTCATTGGACCTTGTCCACTCCCGCCGCTCCGGGAAATGCTTCATATGCTTCATACTAACGGTAGTGGTACCCGGTACCCGGAGGTGATAGCTTTGTCGTCCATTCGGGCCGACAAAGTGGCCACTGCCTTACTGGAAATTTTCTCCAGAGTGGGGTTCCCCCAGGAAATGCTCACAGACGAGGGACCCAGTTCATGTCGCAGCTGATGGAGTCTCTCTGTAAGCAGGTACAGGTGCAACATCTGGTGGCCAGCCCGTATCACCCACAGACCAATGGCCTGTGTGAGCGGTTCAATGGCACCTTAAAGCAGATGCTGAAGATGTTGGTCGACTCCCACGGGAGAGACTGGGAGCGGTATCTCCCACATCTGCTGTTTGCCTACCGGGAGGTCCCACAGGCCTCAACGGGGTTCTCCCCCTTTGAGCTCCTGTACGGGCAACATGTACGGGGGTCCTTGCTCTGGTGAAGGAAGCATGGGAAGGGGATTTAGCCACCCTGGAGTGTCGGTCATTGAGTATGTCGTGCGTTCCGGGACCGAATGATGGCCTTGACACGGCTGGTGCATGACACTCCTTATCTATGAACTGTTCCAATATTTATGTTCATCTCTTTCTCCTCGGGTGAGGGTGTTACCATCTTTTCAGTTAGCCATTAAAAGGTATCAACCACTGAGGACTCTCAACTCTAAATATTGTTCTATCTACTGGCTAAGGCCTCTTTCACACATCCGTTTTTTTTGTGTCAGGCATGATCCGTCGAATACCTGAAGGGACGGATCCGGCGCTGAAATGAAAAAAACTGATGCAACGGATCAGTTTTTTTGCTGGATCCGACCTGAAATTTTGAGCCCGGAAAAAGAAGTTTTGCAGCCGGAAAATACAGGTACGCCTGTCCAGACCGAGGAGAGGAGAGAGAGAGAGAGAGAGAATAGACTTGTATTATTACCGGATGCATTTTTTTTACCATTGACTTTCATTAGCGCCGGATCGTGCCTGATGTCATTGCGTTGTATCCTTTTTTGTACGGATCCGGCGGAAATGTACATTCCGGCGGACGGACCAAAACGGTGCATGCAACTTTTTTTTGTTTGCCGGAGCCGCCTGATAGTGCCTGAGCGGCACATCAGGCGGCGGAAATAATTACAAGTCAATGGAACCGGATCAGACTTTTGTGCAAAACAGTCAAAACACTGATCCGGATTCTGGAAATCAGGGACTACTACTACTACTACTAATACTACTACTACTACTACTACATTTTCCACTGTCTCGGGCATCCAAAACCTATTTTTTCGAGTTCAAAAGTTCAGGTCGGATCCAGCAAAAAAAACGGATCCGTTGCATGAGTTTTTTCATTTCAGCGCCGGATCCGTCCTTCAGGTGTTCGATGGATTATGCCTGACACAAAAAAACGGATGTGTGAAAGAGGCCTAACACGTTACAAAAGATAAAATCTATCCGCATCTCCTGAATACTGGAGATTGTCATGGTAGAGGCTGAGCGTGCGAGAGTGAAGTGCTCCTCGGGTGAGCGTGCGGGAGGGTGGGCGCTCCTCAGGTAGCATGCGGGATGGGGTGGGTCCTCCTCGGGTAGTGTGCAGGAGGTGTGGGTGCTCCCGGGTGAGCGTGCGGGATGGAGTGGGCGCTCCTTGGGTAAGCGTGTGGAAGAGGTGGGCGCTGCGCGGGTGAGCGTGCGGGAGAGGTGGGCGCTGCTTGGGTGAGCATGTGGGATGGGGTGTGCACTCCTTGGGAGCGTGTGGGATGGGGTGTGCGCTCCTCGGGTAGCGTGCGGGAGAGTGTGGGTACTCCTCGGGTAGTGTGCGGGATGGGGTTGTGCGCTCCTCGGGTAGCGTGCGAGAGTGAAGCGCTCCTCGGGTAGAGCGTGCGCGATGGGGTGTGCACTCCTCAGGTAGCGTGCAGGATGGGGTGTGCGCTCCTCGGGTAGCGTGCGGGAGAGGTGGGTACTCCTCGGGTAGCGTGCGGGAGGGGTGTGCGCTCCTCGGGTAGCATGCAGGATGCGGTGGGCGCTCCTTAGGTAGCGTGCGGAGTGAAGCGCTCCTGGGTGAGCGTGCGCGATGGGGTGTGCACTCTCAGGTAGCGTGCGGGATGGGGTGTGCGCTCCTCGGGTGAGCGTGCCGTAGGGGTGTGCGATCCTCGGGTGAGCATGAGGAGGGGTGTGCGCTCCTCAGGTAGCGTGCGGGTTGGGGTTGGGCGCTCCTTAGGTAGCGTGCGAGAGAGTGAAGCGCTGTCATGTGTGCATTTGCCACGAAGTCGTCGCAGTTGCACATTTTGACTTCTCAACAGCCTGAGCTGCTGTTTCTTTGTGTTTGGCAGCTAGGGAGTTAATTCTGTCTGTGCTCAGTGTGGGATGGGTTGCAGTTTCTCCCGGCTGCAATTGATTATTTGTTGATTGGTTTCCTTTAAATTCCTGGTTGTCTGCTTGGGGAGTTGCCAGTGAAACCTTATGGCAGACCACAGTTAGGAATGAATCTGTATAGACTTTAGTTGTGAGCTCCTTAGTTGTTCTAAGCTCAACTTGGTTAGAGTTTATTTCCCAGACCATTTATGTTCCTTTGGTGTTTGGTGTGTATGCAAGTGAGTGCTATCCTGTCTGTCTTATTGGTCTAATCTGTGTATTTAGCTAAGATCAGCCCATATCCCCTTTGGTGGTAATCAGAATCCTTTTGGACTGATTACAGGGTTCAGGGATGATAGGAGACAGGGTTAGGCTGGAGCTTGGACCTCTGAACCATTATCAGTACCTCCAAGGTGAGGGATTAGTTAGGACCCCAGTTTAGGGTCAGGTTAGATCCCGGTCCACCTCTTTCCTGTTTCAGTCATCAAGTCCTCAAGATTAACCCTGGTTCAGAGATATCGTGTCAGGTAAATCTATTCTATACTACAGGATGTTGCTTAAGTTGTTTTTAGTGTGTTGTTCCGTATTAATAGTTACTGCATTTATACAAAAAAATTGGGAAACGTGACATTTTCCTGGCCATAAAAATTATTCCGTTACCATGGATCCGTAGCCCCCCCGGGGTCTGCGTTGCAGGGGTTATCCCTGGAGTACGGACATTAAGTCCAAAGTTTTTTTCCCCTGGACAAACCAGAGTTTAACCTAAGGTTGCTCTCCCGACAGGTTCACTGGGGGCGAGAAAATTTTTCACCTTCCGGGGGGCATTTTTAATTGTATTTTGGCTTTGGCCCGATCATAGGAGTGAGGGGGCAGAGAGTGGGAATTGTTTTTCACTTCCAAGGGGACCCTCAATCCGGGGATTTTCCCTTCCTCCGGATCCCCCCGGCTCTAAAGCTGAGATCAATTTTTTACTCCCTTTTGGAA
>JARQOD010005004.1:0-50877 GCA_033576555.1 Oophaga sylvatica
ACCATGTCATTTCATGTAGTTTGATATATGGTTTTCACTAACAATTACATGAGAGTATGTGTGCAAAATTTCACACATGTAGGGGTTAATTAAAGGTGTAAAATCGTTGTAAAAAAACGAATTTTTTTGCTACGAATTTACACCTTTAATTATCCCCTACATGTGTCAAATTTTGCACACATACACTCATGTAATTGTTAGTGAAAACCATATATCAAACTGCATAAAATGAAATGGTTAACTCTATGTAAACCATGTGTCATTTCATGTCGGGTCTGTAATTTCACAAAAGCCAGCAATTGAATTAGCGGCTATTATACTATGTAGAAATGTATGTACTATAAATATATATATTATATGTGTCACAAATTCAATGACATGTATGTTAGGGTTCGAGTTCCCACTGCTGCACAAGCGGAGTCTCGAATCAATCCCGCTGCAGTCCCCCATTCGTCTCCGTCCGCAGCAGAGCCTGCTCAGCTTAGACATCAGTCCCAGCGTCTTGCCCAGTCTAACACTGTGCAGAAGATTACTGCTGTTCCTCCAGGTTCTGCTATTGTGGCCAGTACTGGTTAGCGGCGAGCAGACGTCTTTAGGACAAATTCCTTGTTTTCCCCTTCTGAGCATGCCCAGAGTGAGATCTCTCATTGGAGATCAGGGGTCACATGCTCTGTTACTGCAGCAGCTCCTATTGGTCCGCCAGGAAGGTCCTGTGACTACTGGTGTTCTGGAGCAAGTTTCATTGGTTCTTGTTTCTGGCAGGTCCTGTAGCTGTTACTATAAAAAGGCAGCATGGCTGGGCCGCCATGCGCTAATATCAATCTTTATATGCTTTGCGCCAGTGTGGTCATGCGTGTGTGTGGTTAGGGCCCGGCTGAAACAAGCCCATAGAATACCGACTTAATTGGTGAGGAGTTTGGTATGCTAGCTGGTCAGGATCGGTGTCCTAGATGCCCTAGATTACCGGCATAACCGGTGAGGAGTTTGATTGCCGTATTCAGGGCCTGGCGTTCAGACGCCATAGATTGCGGGTGTCTCCCGCGAGGACATTAGCGCATGATCACGTTCTATGTTCGCTTAGCTGTTCACAGTGGACCTGGGTGCCTGACAGGACACAGAAGTTTTTCTCAGCGGCTCTGTGACGTAACAGGGTTCGATTTCAACGCTAGACAGCGCCCTAGCGTGTTTATTTTGCGACTCAGTGGTGTTAAGTGAGTTCGCACACATCGCCATATAGCGCTGCGGCACTCCTTCTAGCGGCTCTGTGGAATAACAGAGTTTGCACATATTGCCACAGCGCGTTACCACGTTTATTTTGGCGACTCTGCGGGATAACAGAGTTCGCTTCTTGCGCCATTTTACTAGCAGAAGGCTCCACCTGCACGGTGGACCCCGGGCTGCGAACGCATCTCTTTACATCATATATTTGGTGCGTTCTGCAGACCCTAACACATGTATATACATATGAGGTGTAAAATTGTTGAAAAAAAATGCCTGGGCTTCCGCCCTATTTTCTCAACCAGACAGACAAAGCCAGCGAGTGGGGGCAGATAATAATAGCCTAAAGAGGTACCATTATTTTTGCCCCCCCCCCGGCTACTAACATCTGCCCCCTGACACCCCAGAAAAGGCAAATCTATAATTAGATTCGCCCTTTCTGGCACTTTGCCCATCTATTCCCATTGCCCTGTAGCGGTGGCGAATGGGTTAATAAGGAGTTAAAGCCACCTTGCTATTGAAAGGTGACTTTAAGCCAGGTTAATAATTGAGAGCTGTCAATTAGACAACTATCAATTATTAATCCTATTGTATTAAATAAAATAAAACAAACACACTTTAATTAAAAATCATTTTAATGAAATAAACACACAGTTTTTGACCATATTTTATTTTACTGCCATTCCTTGCGAAGCCCTTGTTCACCTGTAATAAAAATAAAATAATAAAGCAACATTATTCTTACCTATCCGATGTTCAGTCAGGTCCCCAATGTAATCCTTCTTAAAGGGTTAATGTTTACTGCAGTAACCGCAGCTAATGCTGACAGCCTCACAGTAAACCCCCGACTGAATCATCTCCTCTCCTGGCTGACAGGAGAGGAAGTGGTTAGCATAATTGATTGCTTCCCACTTTCACTTCAGGTCAGCCAGGGACACTGCACAGCATCAGTGATGTCAGAGGGAATCCAGGCTGACCTGAAGTGAACTGATCAACAAAAATAGGGGATCCCCTCGAAAAAAAAAATGGCATGGGGTCCCCTATTTTGTTAACCAGCCTGATAAAGCAGACTACTGAGGCCTGGTTTTTCAGGCTGTAAGGAGCCATACCATGGGACCTTGCATCCTGATAATACCAGGCCACAGCAGTCAGTTATCTGTGCTGGTGTTAACAAAAATAGGGATCCCCTCAAAAAAAAATGGCGTGGGGTCCCCCTATTTTTGTTAACCAGCCATGATGAAGCAGACTGCTGAGGCCTGGTTTTTCAGGCTGGTAAGGATCCAATATCCATGAACCTTGCAAGCCTGATAATACCATGCCACAGCAGTCTGCTTAGCTTGGCTGGTTAACAAAAATAGGGGATCTCCTCGAATAAAAATGATGTGGGGGTCCTCCCTATTTTTGTTAACCAGCCAAGTAAAAAGCAGACTGCTGCAGCCTGGTATTAAAAGACTGTCAAGGCCCATGGATTTTGGACCTCAACAGCCTAAAAATACCAGGCTGCAGCAGCCCCACAATTGGCGCATCCAAAGATGCGCCAATTGTGGCACTTTACCCGACTCTTCCCACTTGCCCTGTAGCGGTGGCAAGCGGGGTAATAAGTGGTTAATGTCACCTTTGATTGAACGGTGAAAATAAGCCCAGTTAATAATGAGAGGCGTCAATAAGACACCGATCCAATATTAATCATAAAGTTTGTAAATTTGTAAAAAAATACACAGCCTGAAAAAAAGTATTTTAATGAAATAAAACACAACACAGTTTTCATTATTTTTATTGTACGCTCATCCTGCGAACGCCATCTTTCTGTAAAAAATCAAAAATAACAAACCAACACAAATACTCCCTGTCAGACGCAGTCCAAAATCACGAGTGTCCCACGACGAGTCCAGCTCTGCTACATCTGCATGCCAGGCTGAGCATGGCATCCAGATGTAGCAGAGCTGCTTATTTGAGGAGATTCCCCGGCGGTGACGTCATCGGACTGGTTTACAGCCAGCTGTCGCGAGAGTACAGCTGGCCGAGATTACCCAGTACCCGGCAGCACGTACAGTTATTGCGAGATGCTGCACGTGACCGCCAGGGAGGGGGTAATGGCCGGCCTGGATGGATGGATGGACGTGACTGCCGGGATCTTCTGCCAGGTAAGTGCTGCTGTCACCTGACAGACCCGACAGACACTGACAGTGACACTTTCGGGAAGTTCCTGTGTCACGTACTTCGTTCTGTGACACAGGAACTCCCCATAGACTTTAGAGGAAAACTCCGTTTCCGGTATCCAATATGCAAAAAATATCGCATCTCAGAAATGTAATTCCGATATAGCGAATATCGGCCGATACCCGATATTTGCAGTATCGGAATGCTCAACACTACTAATAAATAATGTAGAGAAGTGCGTTCGCAGCCCGGGTCCACCGTGCAGGCAGAGCCTGCTGCTAGTAAGATGGCGTAAGTAGCGAACTCTGTTATCCCGCAGAGTCGCTAAAATAAATGCCGTAGCGCGCTGTGGCAGTTAGGGCGAACTCTGTTCAATCCACAGAGCCGCTAGCGGGAATGCTGCAGCGCTATATGGCGATAAGTGAGAACTCAATTAGCTTCAGTGAGCCGCAAAGTAAAATGCTAGGGCGCTGACTAGCGTTTTAAAGCGAACCCTGTTGCATCACAGAGCTGCTGAGAAACCCTACTGTGTCCAGGTACACAGTTGACTGCTAAGCGAACATAGGAAGTGGTCATGCGCTATCTATGGTGTCTGTACGCCAGGCCCTGAATACGGCAACCAAATTTCTCATCGGTTATGTCGGTATTCTAAAGGCATCTAAGACACCGACCCTGACCAGCTAGCATACCAAGCTCCTCACTGATTAGGTCGGTATTGTAATGGCGCAATTCAGCTGCCCTAACCACACACACGCATGACAATACTGGCGCAAAGCACATAAAGGTTTGATACTAGCACACGGCCGTGCGGTCAGGACAACCTTTTATAGCAGCCACGAGTAGAAGTCCTTCCAGAAAGGACCAATAGAGAGCTGCCTCAGATCACAAACAGCTACAGGACCTACCTGGAGGACCAATAGGAGTCGTAGCTGTATCTGAGCATGTGACCCCTGATCCCCAAAGGGAGATCTTGCCCTGGGCATGCTCAGAAGAAGAAACAGAGGACTTAGTCCCAAATCTGCCAGCTCCAGCACTGGTTATAACCGAAGATCCAGGAGAGGCAGCAGCAAGTCTCTGCACAGTATTAGACTGGGCAAGATGCTGGGACCGACGTCTCTGCTGAGCAGGTTCCACTGTGGCCGGAGACGGATGGGGGACTGCAGCAGGAATGGCTCGAGATTCCCCTTGTGCAGCATTGGGAACTCGAACCTGAACATTACCCCCCCTCTTAGGGCCCCCCTTCTTTGGGCCTCGCTGCGCTCAAAGGCAGCAATGACCTATCCTCAGGCCCATAACCCCTCCAGTCCACCAAATAAAACTTTTTGCCTCGTACCACCTTGCACCCAACAATGGCGTTCACCTCATGATCGTCGGTAGAGGAAACCGACGTCCCGGCAGAGGACTCAGAAAACGGGAGATGGCCACGGGTTTCAGAAGGGACACGTGAAAGGTGTCGGTGATACCAGGGCTAAGCGGTAAACTACAGGGTTTACCTGCTCAAGAATCTTAAAGGGGCCCAGATAATGAGGTGCCAACTTAGTCTACTCTACTCGCAGCCTGATGTTTCGGGCAGAGAGCCACACTAAGTCGAGCAGAGCAAATGTCGGTGCGGGGCGCGATGAGCATCGGCAGAAGACCTCATCCTGTCCTTGGAGGCCTGGATGGCGTCCTGGGTACGGTCCCAAATGTCCCGTGCCTCCACAGCCCAGTCTGCCACCCTGGAGTCGTTGGAAGAAACGGGCATGGGTACCGGGACCTGCGGATGCTGACCGTAGTTCAAGAGGAATGAGGTCTGTGCAGTGGAGTCAGCCACAGCATTATTGAGAGCAAACTCCACCCACGGTAGCAAGGATGCCCAGTCATCCTGCCTGGCTGAGATAAAATGTCACAAATACGTGACCAAGGTCTGTTGGCCCTCTCTACCAACCCATTTGTCTCGGGATGATACGCAGAGGAGAGGTTTAACTCAATACTGAGTAGCTGGCATAGCTCTCTCCAGAACCGAGACGTAAATTGGGGACCTCGATCACTGACAATTTTGTCTGGCATACCATGTAGGCGGAAAATATGCCTGATGGATAATGCTGCCAAGGCCCGTGCAGACGGTAACCGTGGTAACGGCACCAAGTGCACCATTATGGAGAAATGGTCGGTTATCACCCAGATGATGGTACAGCCCCGAGACTTGGGTAAGGCCACCATGAAATCCATCCCGACCATCTCCCAGGGCCTGTCTGCCACCAGTAAAGGGAAAAGTAGCCCAGCTGGTCGTTGTCGATGGGACCTATTCTTGGTGCAGGAGACGCATGCCTGAACATATTCCCTGACGTCACGGGCCATATGCGGCCACAAGTATGTCCTCGCCAGCAACTCAGAAGTCCTTTTTGTCCCAAAATGTCCACCCACCCTGGATGAATGTGCCCAAGAGAGTACTTCCGATCGCAAATTGGTGGGCACAAAAGTCTTGCACAGACTCAAGCGAAACCGGGGCCACCGTTCTTAGGCTCTCTGTGGGGACAATAAGCCGAGGCTCCTCCTCCACATCCTCAGAGGACACCACGGAGCGAGACAGAGCGTCGGCGCGAATGTTCTTCTCACCGGAGAGTAAATGGAGGGTGAAATGGAACCGGGAGAAGAACAGGGACCGTCTGGCCTGACGAGAATTTAGCAGCTGGGCTGTCTGCAAATACATCAAGTTCTTGTGGTCCGTAAATACTTGGAAGGGGAAGCGAGCCCCCTCCAGAAGATGTTTCCACTCGAAGAAGGCCAACTTCAAAGCCAGTAACTCCCTGTCCCTGATGGAATAATTCCTCTCTGCTGCTGTAAAGGTCTTGGAAAAGAGGAAGCAGGGATGCTTCCGACCCTGGGCATCCTTTTGAAAAAGGACTGCTCCAGCACCAACAGAAGAGGCATCCACCTCTAAAATAAACGGCTTATCGACATCGGGGCGATGTAAGATGGGAGCTGGCAAAATGAGACTTGATGGAGAACGCCTTGGTGACCTCCTCTGACCACAACTTGGGATTAGCTCCCTTCTTGGTGAGGGCTACCAAGGGAGCTACCAAAGTAGTGAAGTGGGGAATGAATTGGCGATAGTAGTTAATGAACCCCTTAAAGCGGTGCCTTAAAGCGCTGCACCGCTTTAAGGGAGTGGGGTTCTTGACAATCCATTACAGCCTGTAGTTTGGCAGGATCCATAGCCAATCCCTGAGCGGAGATGATATAGCCCAGGAAAGGTAGAGACTCCTGCTCAAACATGTACTTCTCCAACTTCGCATATAGGGAATTTGCTTGCAAGAGGTCGAAGACCTTGCAGACATCTCTCCAGTAGGAGGCCATACCTGGAGAAAAGATGAGAATGTCATCCAGATAGACTACCACCGAGGTGGTCAACATATCCCGGAGGATGTCGTTCACAAAGTCTTGGAAGACAGCTGGGGCATTACAGAGCCCAAAGGGCATTACCAGATATTCGTAATGCCCATCCCTGGTATTAAATTCTGTCTTCCATTCGTTCCCCTCACGGATGCGAATCAGGTTATACGCACCCCACAGGTTTAGATTAGTAAATACCCTTGCTCCCCAAAGCCTGTCAAAGAGCTCAAAGATTATCGGAAAAAGGGTACTTATTTTTCACGGTGATAGCGATGAGTTCCCTATAATCAATGCATGGACGTAACTCTCCGTTCTTCTTCTGAACAAAGAAGAACCCCGCTCCCGCTGGTGACACCCACTTTCTAATGAATCCCCTTGCTATGTTCTCCTAAATATATTGGGACTTTGCCTCTGTCTCAGGAAGAGAGAGGGGATAAACCCTTCCTCTAGGAGGCTCAGCTCCAGGCAAGAGGTCGATAGGACAGTCATAGGGGCGATGAGGCGGAAGAGTCTCCGCAGCCTTCTTCGAGAATACATCGGCATAGGTCTTATAGACCTTGGGAAGAGGAGAGAGGTCTAAGGGTTTCTCAGTGGTGGTGACCTGCACGCTATCCCTAATTCATCTGCCTTTACATAAATTACACCAACCCAGAATTCTACCTGAAGACCACTCAATATGGGGAGAGTGGTGGCAGAGCCATGGTAATCCCAACAAAACCTCATCTATACCCTCAGGGAGGATAAAAAATGATACATTCTCCTGATGGGAAGGAGAAATAGACAATGTGAGTGGGACAGACTGATGGGTGATTTGTGTGGGCAGAATTGCTCCGTTCAACTCCCGTACAGACACTGGTTCAGCCAGCAACACCAAAGGCAAGGTGTGGCGAGAAGCAAAGGAGGACGACATAAAATTCTCCTCTGCCCCAGAATCCACACACAGCTTGACGGGTAGGGTGGTAAAACCGTGGGTAATTATCCCCTTGAGGAGCACTTTAGGGGCAAAAGTCATGGCGTCTAGCAACCCTGTTCCTACGGTTACTGGGCGCGACCGTTTATTCAGCCGCTGCGAACATCGGTTGGCAAAATGTCCCTGCTGCTGGCAAATTTAACAAATCGGGGATGGACGAGTGGCCCGAGATTTAGATCCCGCAGGGGCAACCTCCTGGAGGTCAGGCGCCTGAACGGGCGACTCCAGAGGGGTGGCGAAGGTAGGAGCCAACCGAACCCTCTACCTACACTGGGCATGTTCCAGCCTCCGCTCGTGGAAATGAAGGTCGACGCGGGTGGAGATAGCGATAAGCTTCTCCTGTGTGGCCGGAATCTCCCTGGTAGCCAAGGCGTCCTTCACATGACCCGCCAGTCCTTTCCAGAACACGGGAATGAGAACTTTATCTGGCCACTCTAATTCCAAGGCCAGAGTCTGAAATTGGACAGCAAAATGGCTGACCAAAGCGGAACCCTGGGTACTTGCCAGCAGTTGGAGCGCCGTATCATGGGTGACCTGAGGTCCTAGAAAAACCTTTTTCAGAGCCTCCAGAAAACGAGGATCGCTCTGCACCACACGGTCGTCGTGCTCCCACAGCGGCGTTGCCCACTCCAACGCTCTGCCCGACAGAAGAGCTATCACAAAGCCCACTTGTGCCCGATTCGTGGGGAAACGTGCAGCCAGAAGCTCGAGGTGTATGGAGCACTTACTCACGAATCCCCGACATTGCTTGCTGTCACCAGCAAACTTGTCTGGAAGCGGGAGGTGGGACAATGTAGGGGCAGAGGTGGCAGAGGACAAACTGACTGCAGCTACGCTAGCAGCCTGAACTGCGACTGCGGTAACATCCACAGCTGAGGTTGTGCGCTCAAGACCTGCCAACCTACCCTCCAGCTGCTGGATGCACAGCTGTGAACGCTGTTCATCTGCCATTTTACTAGCCAGACCCTGGCGCAAGTATTATGTTAGGGTCTGCGGAACAAACCTAATAAATAATGTAGAGAGGTGCGTTCGCAGCCAGTGGTCCACCGTGCAGGCAGAGCCTGCTGCTAGTAAGATGGCGTAAGTAGCGAACTCTGTTATCCCGCAGAGTCACTAAAATTAATGCCGTAGCGCGAAGTGGCAGTTAGTGTGAACACTATTAATCCACAGAGCCGCTAGCGGGAATGCCGCAGCGCTATATGGCGATAAGTGCGGACTCACTTAGCTTCAGTGAGCCGCAAAGTAAAATGCCAGGGTGCTGACTAGCATTTTAAAGCGAACCCAGTTGTGTCACAGAGCCGCTGAGAAACCCCTACTGTGTCCAGGTACACAGTTGACTGCTAAACGAACATAGGAAGTGGTCTTGCGCTATCTAAGGCGTCTGTACGCCAGGCCCTGAATACTGCAACCAAACTACTCACCGATTATGCCGGTATTCTAAAGGCATCTAAGACACCGACCGGGACCAGCTAGCGTACCAAGCTCCTCACCGATTAGGTCGGTATTGTAATGGCGCATTTCAGCCGCCCTAACCACACACACGCATGACCATACTGGCGCAAAGCACATAAAGTTTGATACTAGCACACGGCCGTGCGGTCAGGACAACCTTTTATAGCAGCCACGAGTAGAAGACCTTCCAGAAAGGACCAATAGAAAGCTGCTTCAGATTACAAACAGCTACAGGACCTACCTGGAGGACCAATAGGAAACATAGCTGTATCTGAGCATGTGACCCCTGATCTCCAATGGGAGATCTTGCCCTGGGCATGCTCAGAAGAAAAAACAGAGGACTTAGTCCCAAATCTGCCTGCTCCAGCACTGGTTATAACCGAAGATCCAGGAGAGGCAGCAGCAATTCTCTGCACAGTATTAGACCGGGCAGGATGCTGGGACCGACGTCTCTGCTGAGCAGGTTCCACTGCGTCCGGAAACGGATGGGAGACCGCAGTGGGAATGGCTTGAGATTCCCCTTGTGCAACCCTAACATATTGTCATTTGTTTTTAATTAAGTAATACATGAAAAATAATTTTAAAAGGTTTGTCATTTCCACATTTAAATGCTAAGGGGAGCAGCTGCTGAAAAGTGCCTTGGAAACCTAGCGTACAACTAGCTGATGCTACGACTGCAATAAATGTGGGCGGGATCTGGTCACATGTGTGTGACATCACTCCGCTTCTCTTCTTCTGGGCATTTGCAAAAGGATAAGCAAGAATGAAGTTTAGGATCACAGTGAGGAGTCATTTTGTTAGTGACTGCAAAGTTGTACTGCAACAGTGTTACTGAGGACAGGCGGTAGCAGCAATTCTGTTGGTTGGTGCTGCTCTCTGTATCATACGCTGGGGTTAGTGTGGTGTTGTTGTGCAAATGAAGGGAACTCCAGAAGGCCACACAGAAATGCTGGATGGTAGGTTTAAACAGCCATACTTTATTTTCGTTCCTCTCTCCTGCTGCCCTTACCCAGGACTTCCTGCTCCTGCCTAGTCTCCTCCTCCCCATTACATCATTGTTACTAGGCAGAAACTGAAACAAGAATAACAGCAAGCCAATCACAGATATAGTAACAACATCACATCTCTCCTCTTCTCACCAAACAAAACAACATTATAACTGGATAACGGTCCAAAAGTTCACATTAGTACGAAGGATTTTTTTCTTTTTACTGCAGAACATAGTCCAAGAGGTGGGCTGGCGGTCTACGATTTGCCCTCGCTGGATAGCGGTGAGACATCACAGTCCCAGATGAACTTTCTGAGTCCCCAGAGGTATCCTCCCTTGGAACTGCTGAGCTCTGGGGATCCGGCAGGACGTCATCGCTATCTGCCTCGTCTGTTTCTGGGACATAGTCGCAAAGTTTTTTAAAATGGGACACGTTCCTTGTGACCTGGCGACCGTGATCTTGAGCAGTAACCATGGTGCCTTTGACTTGTGTGACCTGAAAGGGTTCAGGATAGTATTGTGATGCAAACTTGTCTCTAGGTCTTAGCCTTTTTACCAGGACCCAATCTCCCACCAATACTTCCGGTGGCTTGCAACGATGACTGCTCTTATCTGCATACCTCTTCATCTTCTGTTTGGATATGGCATCCTTAGTAGCAATTGAGGGTTTGAACATGGCTCAGCGGAACGCTCGGGAGTTTGACACGCATAGGCCTGTTGAACAGCGTGGTGGCAGGTGGTATCCCAGTAGTAGAATGGGGTGTAGCTCTGTACTGTCTAAGAAATCTGTGTAACTCTTGCTGTAAGTCCTTGTGCTCCATGGTAGCGATCCTCAAAGTTTTGTTGATTGATTGCATGAACCGTTCCACTTCACCATTGGCCTGAGGCCAGTAAGGAGTTATTTTCCTGTGAGTGAAACCAAGATAGGTTGCGAATGATCGAAAGTCTGTGCTATTAAAAGGTGGTCCATTGTCGGACTTCACTGTTTCCGGTATGCCATATGCCGAGAAGATCTTGTCTAATTTTGGTATAACAGCCCTGGCAGAGGTTGTCGAAACATGTTCAATGACTGCGAACCTCGAATAGTCATCTATGACAACCAGCAGATAGGAGTGATCCGGTAAAACACAGAAATCAACACTAACTGCAGACCACGGGCCCTCTGGCAGGGGTGTCATTTGTAAGGGTGCGCGTCTATGGTCAATTGTAGTTGCTTGGCAAGGTATGCAATTTTCAATGAGTGCCTCTACTTTTTTGTCTAGTCCTGGAAACCAGACTTTCTCTCTCAGTAATTGCTTTGTTTTCACCACCCCTTGATGAGCCTCGTGGGCCAGATCCAGTACTCTGCTTTGAAGTTTCTGGGGTATCACCAACCGATTGTTACGCAACAGTAGATTTGAATCAGACACGGAGAGATCATGTCGTGCATTAAAGAAGGCTGTCAAGTAGGTTGTTTGATCCGGTGTTTGGAGGCGGGCTTCAGCAAGAAAATTGTTCCAATTTTAGATCGAACAGTCTCTATAACTAACTGAAGTTGGTGATCGGAATCCACCGTTTGTTGTATTTCCTCCATAGTCATAGCTTTTGGCACAGAATGTGCAACAATAAAATTGATATGTTCCTCTGCAAGGATAGTTGCTGGGATGTCGTCCTTGGTAGTTTGTGGTGTTGGGTGTCTCGAAAAGTAGTCAGCCGGATTACCAGCTCCTGCCTCGTATCTCAACCGAAACTGGTAGTTCTGTAGGTGGAGCAACCAGCGTTCAAGTCGTGGGGAGGGGTTTGAAGAATGTTTGTTGAAAAGCAGAATGAGCGGTTTGTGGTCGCTTATCACTGTGAATTTATGTCCCATAAGGTACAGATGAAAATGAAGGCATCCCCACACAACCGCAAGAGCTTCCCTTTCAGTTTGCGAATAGCGTTGTTCTGTCTCTGTTAAGGCTTTGCTTGCATAGGAAATGGTAGAAACGTTGCCTTCTTTGGACACTTGTGTGAGAATTGCACCCAGGCCCACCGGACTAGCGTCCACGATCAGCTCTGTGGACTTTAGAGGGTCAAAATAGGCCATGACGGTGTCGCCAGTCAGACCGGACTTCATGGAATCGAATGCTGCTTGGTGTTCAGTAGTCCATGTCCAAGGAGTGTCTTTTTTCGTGAGTAGTCGCAGGGGTTCGGAGATCGTGGCCAGATCAGGCATAAATCGCCCACAGTACGTGACTAGTCCTAGAAAACTGCGCACCTCTGATACATTTTGAGGTTGGCTAGCTGACTTTATGGCAGCAACTTTCTGAGGATCTGCTGAAACTCCTTGCTCCGAAAAGATATATCCAAAGAAGCTTAATGACTTTTGGTTAAACTCACATTTTGACGGATTGACAGTTAGATTGCAGGCTTGCAGTCTCTGAAACACTTGCTCTAAGTGACTGTCATGCTCCTCTTGGGTTGTACCATATATAAGAATGTCATCACTGACGTTTAGAACTCCTGCTATTCCAGATAGAACCTGACTGATAACGTTCTGAAATATTTCTGCCGCAGATGAGATACCAAAGTTCAACCTCTTGAATCGTCGTAAGCCCACATGGGTACTAAAAGTTGTAATGTACCTGGAATCTGGATGCAACTCAAGTTGATGATAAGCTGATTTTAAATCAATTTTAGAAAATACTTTTGCACCATTCAGGTCTGTGATAATGTCATCAATAGTGGGCGTGATGTGCCTTTCTCTTTGAATAGCCAAATTGGCATGCCGCATATCCACACATAGCCGGATTTTACCAGGCTGCTTTGGTTTTGGTGCAACAACAATGGGCGATACCCAAGGAGTCGGGCCTTCAACTCGTTCAACAACATCAGATGCTTCCAGATCCTGCAGTTCTTGCTCCACAAGTTTGCGGACATGAAATGGGATGCGCCTGTGAGGTTGAACAGACGGCTGTATTGACTGGTCAATATGCAATTTTATCTGAACGTCTTTTAGCTTACCGAGACCTTTAAAGAGATTGGGGTATCTCTGCATGATGTGTTGGGCCGAAGGACCTGTGACGCTATTGACCAGGTTGACCAGACCCAGAGATATAGCACTCCTGCAGCTGAGAAGCGTGTCTGCGGAGCACTCTACTACATATACAGTGTCAGTGATGGACTTCCCGTCAGCTGCAAGTTCTGACTGAAATTTGCCACACAGGGGTAGTGCAGATGCTGAACCATAAGGAAAAATCTTTAGGCTAGTGCTTTGTAGAGCAGGTCTGTTCGGGAGTTGGCTATAGACTGCACGGCTGATGACGTTTACTGATGCCCCCGTGTCTACTAGGGCTTCCACCGGACTACCATTTATCAGGATAAGTCGCCTTGGACTGGTAAGTGCGTGCAGTGTTTGAGATCCCTCTGCAGTCACTGAGAATAGATAAGTACTGTGAGGCTCGTCAGTAAGCTGCAGCGTTTGGATTTTCTGTGACCTGGGTTGTACTGTGGAATGAGGGGATTGTGGTTTGGATCTACACACTTTTGCAAAATGGTTTTGTTTTCCACAATTATGGCAGGTCCCCCCTTTTGCTGGGCAGACATTCTGGTGAGGATACGACCCTCTGCAGTTGTAGCAAGTTGCCCCTGCATACGAGGCACAGGCGGTCTCTGTGTCAGCTTTGCTATACAAGATGGTGCTTCCGCCTCGCACTCAATGTTCTCTATGAGTTTAGCTTGTTTTTCGGCGGTATCATTTACAGTGCTGTTTCAAGCAGTTTTGCTAAAGTCATGGTGGGATCTCTGAGTGCTTGTCTCCGTAACTTAGAGGAGATGCAGCCTTGTAAAATCTGCATTTGGATCTCTTTGTCGACATCTGTAAATTCACAGTAAGTTGCAAGGTGCCGTAGTCGGACATGATATTCATCAATGCTTTCTGTTGCTGACTGCTTTAATTGTCTAAACTTGAAGATTTCAAATGCTGCATTTCTGTGTGGGGAGAAATACTTGCTTAATGCTGCCTTACTGAGCTCATAGTCTTTGTCTTCTCCTGTATTAGGCAGAGTAGTGAAGATATCATAGACTTGTTCCCCTGCATAATGTAATAGCATGGCTTTCTTCCTGGTATCATCTGATATGTTCATGGCTTGTAGGAAAATATCAAAACGCTTCAGCCATTTCTCCCAACATGCTGCTAGGTTAGCTGGGGACTGATGCACATCAAAAGCAGGGAAGGCAGGTAAACAGGCCATTGTTGTAGAGCTGAAATACCTTTAGCTGATGATGAACGTTTCCTCGTCGCCAGTTGTGGTGTTGTTGTGCAGATGAAGGGAACTCCAGAAGGCCACACAGAGATGCTGGATGGTAGGTTTAAACAGCCATACTTTATTTTCGTTCCTCTCTCCTGCTCCCCTTACCCAGGACTTCCTGCTCCTGCCTAGTCTCCTCCTCTCCATTACATCATTGTTACTAGGCAGAAACTGAAACAAGAATAACAGCAAGCTAATCACAGATATAGTAACATCACAGTTAGATAGTTGGAGTGTATCAACACACACTGCGATTAGATACATGCATATGTGTAGTTTATCATTGCAGTGTATCACAGATGATGGGATTAGAAATGCAGCATCTAATTTATCTAATGTGTAACACATCGTCATCCACTTCTGTGGGAGCAGTGGTGTAATGTGCTCTTCCACTATATTGCTATTCCCATAGAAGTAGACAGAGCGGGGGTCACACATTACACCACTGATATCATAGAAGTGGACGGTGCGGGGTCACACATTACACCACTGCTCCCATAGAAGTCAGCAGAGCAGGGTCACACATTACACCACTGCATCCATAGAAATGGACAGAGCAGGGTCACACATCTCTAAGGAAGAAGTAGTGTAATGTAACCATTATTTTTTTGGGGGGTTGGGTGGCCAATTAATGTTTGACACTGATCCATTCACTTCTATGGGAACAGTGGTGCAATGTGTGGCACCGCTCCATCCAATTCTGTGAAAGCAGTGGTGTAATGTGTGACCCCGTTTGGTCCACTACATTACTACTGACATCGAAGTAGACAAAGCTGGGTCACACACTAAACCACTGCTTCCACAGAAGTGAACAGAGCCTTGTCACGCATTTATTGACATCCCTCACCCCTCAAAAAAAAATATTCAGCAGGGTCACAAAAGAGTTTATCTCATAACTTTATAACCCTTACAAAGTAATTTTTGTTTTACTGAACACTGAATTTTATGATGTGAACAAAAGAAACAATGAGAGCGTCACTGGATGTCCTATTCAGAAGAAGTAGTCGATATAATGGAATTCATCTTGAACATAATATAGAGGATTTTTTATTGGTGCTCAATTTAGTTTTTACTGGAAAAAATATAAAATATAATGTGCACAATTAAAGGACTGTTACATTTAATTATTCCTGGTGCAGTTTATTAGTTGTGATTAATTACTTCCGTATTTTTTCCTTTTTTTAACCCTGCTAGCATGCACCATACTATAGAAACTGCACTAAGAATAATATACTGCATCAGTTTTATCTGAAAAGTTTCTTTAAAGTAAAACAAATCAGAAAGATTCATTCTCCCTTTTCTTTCTTTTGCTCTACAGAAAATAATATTTTCTTTTTAAATTAGTTTGGGAGCTTTGATGCCTCAGCAGCTTTGCAAGACAACAGAAAAATAGTATTTTCTTGATATGACTACTTGCTTATTCTATTGATGTGACCCTCGATATTATTCCTAACATGTTTAACTGATTCCATATTAAATTAAGGTCATGGGACATCCCAAAATCTGTATTTTTCGGAAAACGCATAGATGAGCGGATTATTATTGAAATGGTAAACAGATCAGGGAAAATGTAACCACCTTTGAAAAACTCCTGTTATGTTTATATCACAATCATCACATTTCAGACTGAAAATAAAACGGATGACCCAGTTTGGATTAAAATGAACTTTTGCTAGGACTTCTGTAGATTTGATGTAAGGGAACACACATATAAATAACAATTATGTTTGCCAATTGAGTTTCTTTTCCTGCATAATTAGAAATGATGTTGTCTTAGCAAATTGCTGACTTTGTAAGCGGGACAGCTGTGCTACTGATCACTGCCAGATCTGCATGCCATTTAAAGAACATAACAGCGCCTATATCACACTGCGAAATTCTTAATGCCTCATTCACTCACAGAGAGCAAGACTTGACCGGCTCCAGGGCAGCAGTCTCAGTGCTATATGCTGGGACCCAGCACACTTTATTGCTACAGCTCAGAGATCAGGGAACAGTTTGCAAGTTTTGCAATTTGCAGAATTACGCTGGCTGTCATTAAGAATGCAAAGTGAAATGTTTCATTTATTTACACATAACTTAAACTTCACTATCACATATTTAAAGGGAATCCGTCAGTAAGATCATACCCAGCAAACCGTACATACTGACATGTAGGTCTTCGAACTGTAAATTAATCCACACCTTTATATCTTCTATCTGTTGCTGCTGTCTGGAGTAACTAGCATTTTTGTTCATATGAAAATCATATGCTAAAGGGGTATTACCATCTCCAAGATTCTACCCCAATATGTAGTAGATGTAATATTAATAATATCAGCAAAAGCTCCAATTGGAAATTTAAAATAGTTCTTCATATTTGCTGTCAATTTCCTCATGTAGGGCATTGCTGTGGCTTAGACATCCATGGTTACGACCACTGTCTAACTAGCTGTCACAATATTAGTGGTCATAACAATAGATACCTAAGCTGCTGCAATGCCCTGAACATGGGGTAAGCGACATAGCAAATCTGAATACTAAATTTCTCATTGGAAGTATTTGCTAATATTAATATTGCACCTACTACGTATTAGGATAGGATCTTGGAGATGGGAATATCGTTTTAAGTGCTCTTCGTGTGACAGAGCACTTCCTGAGCCTCTACCTCTAGGGCTTGTTTACCCACCCAGCATCAGCCTCTGTAACTTGCTTGATAGCTCACTTGTTCCTGTGACATCTTGCAACAAGCAAGGAAAAAACACATCATAGTTGTCAACCAAGCTAATGAGACTGATGCTGGGCAGGGAAACAAACATAGGAAGCGGTGGTTCCATAAGTGCAATTTGGGGAGACTGATCTTACTTACAAAATTCCTGTCAAGTGTCAGGTGTTTAAATATGCTTACTAATATTGACACGGAAAATTGACAATGTAACATACAAATTACTGATGATATATATTGTATTCCAACATTATTAAGCAGATATAGCATTTCCTAGCATACAGCAAGATTTCCTGAGATGATAAAGTAAAATTTGACAACTGACATGTTCATTGGCTGTTGCTATGCTAAAGGGATTGTTCGATGAAAACATGTTAACACCTGGGATGGGTGATATCTTATTAATAAGTGGGGCTTCGACAACTGGAATCCAGACTGATCAGGAGAACATGGAATATATATATATAATATATATATATATATAATATATATATATATATAGTGGCAATATGCAATGCAGGACTACTGCTCCATTCATTCTCTAATGGGCTGCAAGAAAATGCCGAGCACAGTGCTCAACAACCCCATGAATAGAGTGGCAATCAAACATTTGTATAATATTTCCCCATTTTCCAGATCAGTGTGGTCATTACAGGTTTGACCAAAACCACCTAATAAGTTATCACTAGTGTTGAGCATTCCGATACTGCAAATATCGGGTATCGGCCGATATTGGCTGTATCGGAATTCCGATTCCGAGTTCCGATATTTTCGTCTTATCGGATACCGGAATCGGGATTGTCACTGTCACTGTCAGTGTCCGTCGGTCGGGTCTGTCAGGAGTCAGCGGCACTTACCCGGCAGAAGATCTCCGGCGGTCACGTCCTGGACTGCTTCATGGCCGCCATCTTCTTTCCCCGGCGGTCACATGCAGTTTCTCGCGATAACTGCAGTGACTGCTGGGTAATCGCGGCCGTAAAGCAGTCAGTCCGATGACGTCACCGCCGGGGAAGCAGGTAATCAGCTGTGCTGCGTTGCAATGACAGGCTCTGCCTGTCATTGCGATGTAGCAGAGCTGGATCGTCGTGGGACTGTCGTTATGGACTGCGTCGGACAGGTGGTATACTGTTGGTTTGTTTTTTTTTTTTTTTTACAGGAGATCGATGGCGTCGCAGGAATGAGAGAGTAATAAAAGAAATGAAAACTGTGTTGTCTCTTTTATTTCATTAAAAGACTTTTTTCTTGCTGTCTTTTTTTTATACATTTAATAACTTTGGGATTAATAATGGATCGGTGTCTTATTGACACCTCTCCATTATTAACCGGGCTTATTGTCACCGTGCAATCAACGGTGACAATAACCCCTTATTACCCCGCTTGCCACCGCTACAGGGCAAGTGGGAAGAGCCGGGTAAAGTGCCACAATTGGCACATCTTTTGATGCGCCAAATGTGGGGCTGCTGTAGCCTGGTATTATCAGGCTGTTGAGGGCCAAAATCCATGGGCCTTGACAGTCTTTAATACCAGGCCGCAGCAGTCTGCATTTTACTTGGCTGGTTAACAAAAATAGGGGGGATCCCCACGCCGTTTTTTTTTCGAGGGGATCCCCTATTTTTGTTAACCAGCCAAGCTAAGCAGACTGCTGTGGCCTGGTATTATCAGGCTTGCAAGGTCCATGGATATTGGATCCTTACCAGCCTGAAAAACCAGGCCTCAGCGGTCTGCTTCATCTGGCTGGTTAACAAAAATAGGGGGGACCCCACGCCAATTTTTTTCGAGGGGATCCCCTATTTTTGTTAATCAGCCAAGATATGCAGACTGCTGTGGCCTGGTATTATCAGGCTGGCAAGGTCCATGGATCTTGGCTCCTTAACAGCCTGAAAATCCAGGCCTCAGCGGTCTGCTTCATCTGGCTGGTTAACAAAAATAGGGGGGACCCCACGCCAATTTTTTTCGAGGGGATCCCCTATTTTTGTTAATCAGCCAAGATATACAGACTGCTGTGGCCTGGTATTATCAGGCTGGCAAGGTCCATGGATCTTGGCTCCTTAACAGCCTGAAAATCCAGGCCTCAGCGGTTTTCTTCATCTGGCTGGTTAACAAAAATAGGGGGGACCCCACGCCAATTTTTTTCGAGGGGATCCCCTATTTTTGTTAATCAGCCAAGATATACAGACTGCTGTGGCCTGGTATTATCAGGCTGGCAAGGTCCATGGATCTTGGCTCCTTAACAGCCTGAAAATCCAGGCCTCAGCGGTCTGCTTCATCTGGCTGGTTAACAAAAATATGGGGGACCCCACGCCATTTTTTTTTCGAAGGGAACCCCTATTTTTGTTAATCAGTTCCCTCTGACGTCACTGATTGTGTCCCTGGCTGACCTGAAGTGAAAGTGGAAAGCAATCAATTAAGCTTTCCACTTAAGGGCCCGTCTCACATAGCGATATCGCTACCGAGATCGCTGCTGAGTCACTAGTTTTGTGACGCAGCAGCAAGCTCACCAGCGATATCGCTGTGTGTGACATTCAGCGACGATCAGCCCCCTGCCGGGTATCGCTGATCGTCGCTGAAATGTCAGGACCTTTGATCGCTGGTTTCCCGCTGACAGGCACACATCACTGCGTGTGACAGGCGGGAGACCAGCGATCCGCTGGTAACCAAGGTAGACAGCGGGTTTCCAGGCGCGGGGCTGTGCCTAGAAACCCGCTGTGTACCTTGGATACCAGCGCCCTGATGCAGGGAGCTGGTATCCAAGGTACACAGCGGGTTTCCAAGCGCTGCGCGGTGCCTGGAAACCCGCTGTGTACCTTGGTTACCAGCGGATCGCTGGTCTCCCGCCTGTCACACGCAGCGATGCGTGCCTGTCAGAGGGAAACCAGCGATCAAAAAAAGGTCCTGACATTTCTGCGACGATCAGCGATACCCGGCAGGGGGGCTGATCGTCGCTGAATGTCACACACAGCGATATCGCTGGTGAGCTCGCTGCTGCGTCACAAAACTAGTGACTCAGCAGCGATCTCGGTAGCGATATCGCTATGTGAGACGGGCCCTTAAGCGATGTTACCCGCAGTGTCGCTGTCCCAGATCGCTGCCTGAGCTGCCTGTTTGGCAGCTCAGCAGCGATCATGTAGCGATACACCAGCGATCCTGACAAGTGCATATCGTTGTCGGGATCGCTGGTGTATCGTTATGTGACACCCAGCCTTTACTCTCCTGTCAGGCAGGAGAGGAACTCATTCATTTGGGGTTTACTGTGAGGCTGCAGCATTAGCTGCGGTCCCTGCAGTAAACATTAACCCTTTCTGAAGGATTACACCGTGGGACCTGACTGTGCATGGGATAGGTAAGAATAATTTTGCTTTTTTATTTTATTTTTATTACAGGAAATGGTTTTTGCAGTAAAATAAAAGATGGTCAAAAACATGTGTCTTTATTTCATTAAAATGATTTTTAATTAAAGTGTGTGTGTTTTATTTTTATTTCATGCAATAGGATTAATAATTGATAGTTGTCTAATTGACAGCTCTCAATTATTAACCTGGCTTAAGGTCACCTTTCAATAGCAAGGTGGCTTTAACCCCATATTAACCCATTCGCCACCGCTACAGGGCAATGGGAATAGACGGGCAAAGTGCCAGAAAGGGCGAATCTAATTATAGATTTGTCTTTCCTGGGGTGTCTGGGGGCAGATGTTAGTAGCCGGGGGGGGCAAAAATAATGGTCCCTCTCTGGGCTATTATTATCTGCCCCCACTCACTGGCTTTGTCTGTCTGGTTGCGAAAATAGGGCGGGAGCCCACGCATTTTTTTTCAGCAATTTTACACCTCATATATATATATACATGTCATTGAATTTGTGACACATATATATATATATTTATATTTGTAGTTCATACACTTCTACATAGTATAATAGCCGCTAATTCAATTGCCGGCTTTTGAGAAAATGCAGAACCCGACATGAAATGACACTTGGTGTACATAGGGTTAACCATGTCTTTTCATGTCCTTTGCTATCTAATTTGCACAAACAATTAAATCAGACTATGTGTGCAAAATTTCACACCTGTAGGGGTTAATTAAAGGTGTAAATTCGTAGCAAAAAAGTCCGTTTTTTTTACAACGAATTTACACTTTTAATTAACCCCTACAGGTGTGAAATTTTGCACACATAGTCTGATTTAATTGTTTGTGCAAATTAGATAGCAAAGGACATGAAAAGACATGGTTAACCCTATGTACACCAAGTGTCATTTCATGTCGGGTGACATGAAATGACACTTGGTGTACATAGGGTTAACCATGTCTTTTCATGTCCTTTGCTATCTAAGGCCGGAGTCACACTGGCGACAAAATCGGACGACTGCAATGCGATGAAATATCGCATTGCAGTCGGACCTATGTTAATCTATGGAGCAGCTCCCAGTATCAGATTTTTTGTGGTCCGTTTTAAACGTCCGTGTACAATCGCAGCATGCTGCGATTGTCACCGATTGTCGGTCGACAATCGCCAATGCAAGTCTATGGGAGCGATGAAAAATCTGATTACAAACGGACCACACTGTGTGACTTGCGATGAAATCGCATCGGTGTCCTTTAGAAAAGCCGGCAATTCATCCCCGGCTATACTGTAAAATCACACTGACAGCTTTAATAAAGACTAGAAAGAATAGATATATACACATAGAACACATACATATATATATACATGTCATTGTGACATGTATATATACATATATTTATAGTTCCTAGACTTCTACATACTGTAATAGCCGCTAATTCAATTGCCGGGTTTTGTGAAATCACAGAAGCCGACATGAAATGATACATTGTTTCCACACATTTAACCATGTAATTTCATGTATTTTTATATATGTTTGAAACATACAATTACATGAGTGTATTTGTGCAAAATTTCAGACATGTAGGGGTTAATTAAAGGTGTAATTTCGTTGAAAAAAAATGCGTGGGCTCCCGCTGTATTTTCTCCACCAGACAGACAAAGCAAAGCGAGTGGGGGCAGATAATAATAGCCCAGGGAGGGTGCATTTTTTTGTGCCCCCCCTGGCTACTAACATCTGCCCCCAGACACCCCAGAAAGGGCAAATCTATAATTAGATTCGCCCTTTCTGGCACTTTGCCCGTCTATTCCCATTGCCCTGTAGCGGTGGCGAATGGGTTAATCTCACCTTACTGTCACCTTGCAATTGAAAGGTGACCTTAAGGCAGGTTAATGATTGATAGCTGTCAATTAGACAACTATCAATTATTAATCCTATTGAAGTAAATAAAAAAACACACACACTTTAAGAATAAATAATTTTAATGAAATAAAAACACATTTTTTTGACCATATTTTATTTTACACTAAATCCGTGCGAAGCCATTGATCTCCTAAAATAAAGAAAAAGAAATAAAACAACATTATTCTTACCTATTCCGCCGATCTGTCACGTCCCACGCTGTAATCCTTCACAAAGGGTTAACTAGCTTTGAGCCAAGCAGTGCAAGTAATCCTGCATGCTCAGCTCAAAGCTCATGAATGAATAAGTTCCTCTCCTGGCGACAGGAGAGGATGTGTTTCATGAATGAAGCTTAATTGATTGTGTCCACTTTCCCTTTAGGTCAGGTCACTACAGTTAAATTGGCAAGAAATCAATTAAGCTCCATTCATGAATCTATTCCTCTACTTTCGCTGGGAGAGGAACTTATTCATTCAGGGGAATACAGGTCTGAGACAGCATTATTAGCTCTCTGCGACCTGTAACCTGTTAACCCTTTCTGATGGATTACACCGTGGGACCTGACTGTACATCGGATTGGTAAGTATAATTTTGCTTTTTTATTTTATTTTTATTACAGGAAATGGTTTTAGCAGGAAAATAAAATATGGTCAAAAACTGTGTGATTATTTAATTAAACTTATTTTTTATTAAAGTGTGTGTGTTTGATTTTTCTTTCATACAATAGGATTAATAATTGATAGTTGCCTAATTGACAGCTATCAATTATTAACCTGGCTTAAAGTGACCTTTCAATTGCAAGGTCATTTTAACCCCTTATTAACCCATTCGCCACCGCTACAGGGCAATGGGAATAGACGGGCAAAGTGCCAGAAAGGGCGAATCTAATTATAGATTTGCCCTTTCTGGGGTGTCTGGGGGCAGATGTTAGTAGCCAGGGGGGGCACAAAAAAAATGTACCCTCCCTAGGCTATTATTATCTGCCCCCACTCGCTTGCTTTGTCTGTCTGGTGGAGAAAATACAGCGGGAGCCCACGCATTTTTTTTTAACGAATTTACACCTTTAATTAACCCCTACATGTCTGAAATTTAGCACACATATACTCATGTAATTGTATGTTTCAAACATATATAAAAATACATGAAATTACATGGTTAAATGTGTGGAAACAATGTATCATTTCATGTCGGCTTCTGTGATTTCACTGAAGCCGGCAATTGAATTAGCGGCTATAACAGTATGTAGAAGTGTAAGAACTATAAATATATGTATATATATATATATATATATATATAATATATGTCACAATGACAATATATATATATATATATATATATATATATATATATATGTGTGTATATATCTATTCTTTCTTTTGGCATTTAAATACTATTCTTTTGGATCCATTATATGTCAGTTTTGCAA
This sequence comes from Oophaga sylvatica, assembly GCA_033576555.1. Classification (NCBI taxonomy): domain Eukaryota; kingdom Metazoa; phylum Chordata; class Amphibia; order Anura; family Dendrobatidae; genus Oophaga; species Oophaga sylvatica. Next base: position 23,801 of record JARQOD010005004.1, read on the forward strand.
GCCTGCGAGAAAATCTCGCAAGTCGGATGAAAATCGGATGTTACAAGGTACACACACATGCGATTAAATCGCATCTTTGAAGGAAAATCGGATGCCAGAAGGATGTGTGATGTTTTTATTTTGATCCGATTGTCGACCGTCTAAAATGGACCGTTTTTTTGTGGTTGTGTGTGACTCCAGCCTAATTTGCACAAACAATTAAATCAGACTATGTGTGCAAAATTTCACACCTGTAGGGGTTAATTAAAGGTGTAAATTCGTAGCAAAAAAGTCCGTTTTTTTTACAACGAATTTACACCTTTAATTAACCCCTACATGTCTGAAATTTAGCACACATATACTCATGTAATTGTATGTTTCAAACATATATAAAAATACATGAAATTACATGGTTAAATGTGTGGAAACAATGTATCATTTCATGTCGGCTTCTGTGATTTCACTGAAGCCGGCAATTGAATTAGCGGCTATAACAGTATGTAGAAGTGTAAGAACTATAAATATATGTATATATATATATATGTCACAATGACATATATATATATATATATATATATATATATATATATGTGTATATATCTATTCTTTCTTTTGGCATTTAAATACTATTCTTTTGGATCCATTATATGTCAGTTTTGCAAGCCTGCGAGAAAATCTCGCAAGTCGGATGAAAATCGGATGTTACAAGGTACACACACATGCGATTAAATCGCATCTTTGAAGGAAAATCGGATGCCAGAAGGATGTGTGATGTTTTTATTTTGATCCGATTGTCGACCGTCTAAAACGGACCGTTTTTTTGTGGTTGTGTGTGACTCCAGCCTAATTTGCACAAACAATTAAATCAGACTATGTGTGCAAAATTTCACACCTGTAGGGGTTAATTAAAGGTGTAAATTCGTAGCAAAAAAGTCCGTTTTTTTTACAACGAATTTACACCTTTAATTAACCCCTACATGTCTGAAATTTAGCACACATATACTCATGTAATTGTATGTTTCAAACATATATAAAAATACATGAAATTACATGGTTAAATGTGTGGAAACAATGTATCATTTCATGTCGGCTTCTGTGATTTCACTGAAGCCGGCAATTGAATTAGCGGCTATAACAGTATGTAGAAGTGTAAGAACTATAAATATATGTATATATATATATATGTCACAATGACATATATATATATATATATATATATATATATATATGTGTATATATCTATTCTTTCTTTTGGCATTTAAATACTATTCTTTTGGATCCATTATATGTCAGTTTTGCAAGCCTGCGAGAAAATCTCGCAAGTCGGATGAAAATCGGATGTTACAAGGTACACACACATGCGATTAAATCGCATCTTTGAAGGAAAATCGGATGCCAGAAGGATGTGTGATGTTTTTATTTTGATCCGATTGTCGACCGTCTAAAACGGACCGATTTTTTGTGGTTGTGTGTGACTCCAGCCTAATTTGCACAAACAATTAAATCAGACTATGTGTGCAAAATTTCACACCTGTAGGGGTTAATTAAAGGTGTAAATTCGTAGCAAAAAAAGTCCGTTTTTTTTACAACGAATTTACACCTTTAATTAACCCCTACAGTGTGAAATTTTGCACACATAGTCTGATTAAATTGTTTGTGCAAATCAGATAGCAAACGACATGAAAAGACATGGTTAACCCTATGTACACCAAGTGTCATTTCATGTCGGGTGCTTCTGTCTTTTCACTGAAGCCGGCTTTACCCGGCAATTGAATGAGAGGATATTTTACTATGTAGAAGTGTATAAACTATACATATATGTATATATATATGTCACAATGACATGTATATATATATATATATATATGTATTCTATGTGTGTATATTTAGTGTTTACAAGGAAAGAATGGGTTTTTTTTAGTTGCGATATTTTGTTCCCATAGACTTACATGGGACTTCCGGTATCGGTATCGGGTATCGCCGATATTTTAGTGATATCGGCGATACCATTCCGATTCCGATACTTTAGGATATCGGAAAGTATCGCTCAACTCTAGTTATCACCTATCCCATATCCCGACAGGACAACCCCTATAAATGTCAAATGGCTGCATCATGTTACCTTTCTGTGACAATGTGTAGTTAAAACTAGGGCTAAGCATGTGTCATGTGACCTTAAAATTGCACTGTTGCGTTTAATTATTTTCTAAGATCCCCTGGTGTGCTGGCCAGATGCTAATTTATAGCAAACCAGCTCCCACAATCCCTCACACCTGATCCTCTACTCAGTCCTATATATTCAGTAGCAGTCTAAGGGGGCACGCGTGTGGGGTCTGGCACACGTCATCTCCCTGCAGCAGAAGTACCACTGCAGCAAAAGTATCATGAAGCTGCAGTTATTTCAACGGCAGTTAGTCACAGCAGGAGTCAGGACCCCACACTATGTCTCTTTTAGGTATGTCTGCTGAGTAAGCACTTCTTATTACTTGTACCTGGCTTTTCTATTTACCCATCTTACTCCTTCACCATGTTTACACATGCCCTCACAGTGTTTGCTCCATTAATTCTCACTCTCCTTCGCTATCCCCAAACCTCAGCACTCTCTAATCAAATAATTATCTCCCCTTCCCTCCTTCCTCCCCACCTGACCTCCTCTGCTGATCTGCTCCTCACCCTCAAATCGATAGTAATAAAACATAAAACAAGCCGCTCACTCTCCTCCCACTTGCTCTCCCTTTCTCTGCTTCTCCTCACTGCTGGTGACATATCTCCCAATCCTGGACCTCCACAGCTCATACCCACCATTACTACCTCTTCCTACCGCTCCATATCTAATAAGAACTACCGCAATCTTTCCAACGTAAAACCCTTGCCATTAACACACACACCCCTGCTCCCTCTCTCTGGAGCACTCTGGAATGCCTGCTCCATCTGCAATAAGCTTCATGTGATTCATGACCTCTTTCTCTCTCTCAATCTTGCCTTCCTCGACCTCACGGAAACATGGCTGACACCCTCTGACACCGCCTCCCCTGCTGCACTGTGTTACAGCGGCCTCCAATTCACTCACAATCCTTGCCCTGGCAACAGCCACGGTGGAGGAGTGGGTTTTCTCCTTTCCTCTAACTGCACCTCTAACCCAATCCCACTTCTTCCCTACCTAATCCTCCCCTCTTTTGAAGTCCACTCTGTCCGCATCTATTATCCCTCCAACCTCCAAGTGGCCAACATATACCGACCTCCAGGCCCAACCACTGCCTTCATCAACCAATTCTCTACTTGGCTTCTTCACTTTCTTTCCACTGACATCCCCACTATTTTCATGGGTGACTTCAACATCCCTCCTGATACCCATCAGTCAGCAGCCTCCAAACTCCTGTCCCTTACTTCATCCTTTGGACTTACTCAGTGGTCCTCCTCAGCCACCCACACAGAAGGACACACATTAGACCTTGTCTTCACCCGCCTCTGCTCTCTATTTAACTTCACCACCTCCCCTCTCCCTCTATCTGACCACCACCTACTCACTTTCCCATCCCTGTCCTCCTCTCCTGTCACCCATGTCCAGCAACACGCGCACCCCCGCAGAAACCTTGCACACCTAGACACCCACACACTCTCTGACTCTATTCTACCACTCAAGCATACTAAAGCATGACAACATGGAATACATGAAATTTAGAATAGCAATATGGCTTTGGAATATAAGGAAAAATTTGAGACGCTTAGTATAAACATTTGGCCAAACATTTTAAAGCCCACCAACCATCGTCAAGGTGGTCTCAAATCTGGTGAGTCCCTGATCTAATGTGAACATACCTCTAATAGGCTGATATCTGAATTTCTGGGTGAATATGCATCTCTGTCAGTAATGCCTGCATTTATGGGTAAAGTAGGGACCTGGTGTAATTAAAATCACCACCTGGTGGGGGCGGAGTGCTCGGTCAGCAAGCTAACATTAAATAGACAAAAAAACCTGACTGGCACATCCGGACTAATGTGAACTAGGTGCAAACCAAGGGAAGCTACCCCCATGTAAAACATACAAAAAAGGCTGCACTCAAGCATACTAAAGCATGACAACATGGAATACATGAAATTTAGAATAGCAATATGGCTTTGGAATATAAGGAAAAATTTGAGACGCTTAGTATAAACATTTGGCCAAACATTTTAAAGCCCACCAACCATCGTCAAGGTGGTCTCAAATCTGGTGAGTCCCTGATCTAATGTGAACATACCTCTAATAGGCTGATATCTGAATTTTTGGGTGAATTTGCACCTCTGTCAGTAATGCCTGCATTTATGGGTAAAGTAGGGACCTGGTGTAATTAAAATCACCACCTGGTGGGGCGGAGTGCTCGGTCAGCAAGCTAACATTCAATAGACAAAAAAACCTGACTGGCACATCCGGACTAATGTGAACTAGGTGCAAAGCAAGGGAAGCTACCCCCATGTAAAACATACAAAAAAAGGCTGCACTCAAGCATACTAAAGCATGACAACATGGAATACATGAAATTTAGAATAGCAATATGGCTTTGGAATATAAGGAAAAATTTGAGACGCTTAGTATAAACATTTGGCCAAACATTTTAAAGCCCACCAACCATCGTCAAGGTGGTCTCAAATCTGGTGAGTCCCTGATCTAATGTGAACATACCTCTAATAGGCTGATATCTGAATTTCTGGGTGAATATGCACCTCTGTCAGTAATGCCTGCATTTATGGGTAAAGTAGGGACCTGGTGTAATTAAAATCACCACCTGGTGGGGGCGGAGTGCTCCGTCAGCAAGCTAACATTCACCAGATTTGAGACCACCTTGACGATGGTTGGTGGGCTTTAAAATGTTTGGCCAAATGTTTATACTAAGCGTCTCAAATTTTTCCTTATATTCCAAAGCCATATTGCTATTCTAAATTTCATGTATTCCATGTTGTCATGCTTTAGTATGCTTGAGTGAAGCCTTTTTTTGTATGATTTACATGGGGGTAGCTTCCCTTGGTTTGCACCTAGTTCACATTAGTCCGGATGTGCCAGTCAGGTTTTTTTGTCTATTGAATGTTAGCTTGCTGACCGAGCACTCCGCCCCCACCAGGTGGTGATTTTAATTACACCAGGTCCCTACTTTACCCATAAATGCAGGCATTACTGATAGAGGTGCATATTCACCCAGAAATTCAGATATCAGCCTAATAGAGGTATGTTCACATTAGATCAGGGACTCACCAGGTTTGAGACCACCTTGACGATGGTTGGTGGGCTTTAAAATGTTTGGCCAAATGTTTATACTAAGCGTCTCAAATTTTTCCTTATATTCCAAAGCCATATTGCTATTCTAAATTTCATGTATTCCATGTTGTCATGCTTTAGTATGCTTGAGTGCAGCCTTTTTTTGTATGTTTTACAGGGGGGTAGCTTCCCTTGGTTTGCACATAGTTCACATTAGTCCGGATGTGCCAGTCAGGTTTTTTTGTCTATTGAATGTTAGCTTGCTGACCGAGCACTCCGCCCCCACCAGGTGGTGATTTTAATTACACTAGGTCCCTACTTTACCCATAAACGCAGGCATTACTGACAGAGGTGCATATTCACCCAGAAATTCAGATATCAGCCTATTAGAGGTATTCATGTATTCCATGTTGTCATGCTTTAGTATGCTTGAGTGCAGCCTTTTTTTGTATGTTTTACATGGGGTAGCTTCCCTTGGTTTGCACCTAGTTCACATTAGTCCGGATGTGCTAGTCAGGTTTTTTTGTCTATTGAATGTTAGCTTGCTGACCGAGCACTCCGCCCCCACCAGGTGGTGATTTTAATTACACCAGGTCCCTACTTTACCCATAAATGCAGGCATTACTGACAGAGGTGCATATTCACCCAGAAATTCAGATATCAGCCTATTAGAGGTATGTTCACATTAGATCAGGGACTCACCAGATTTGAGACCACCTTGACGATGGTTGGTGGGCTTTAAAATGTTTGGCCAAATGTTTATACTAAGCGTCTCAAATTTTTCCTTATATTCAAAGCCATATTGCTATTCTAAATTTCATGTATTCCATATTGTCATGCTTTAGTATGCTTGAGTGCAGCCTTTTTTTGTATGTTTTACATGGGGGTAGCTTCCCTTGGTTTGCACCTAGTTCACATTAGTCCGGATGTGCCAGTCAGGTTTTTTTGTCTATTGAATGTTAGCTTGCTGACCGAGCACTCCGCCCCCACCAGGTGGTGATTTTAATTACACCAGGTCCCTACTTTACCCATAAATGCAGGCATTACTGACAGAGGTGCATATTCACCCAGAAATTCAGATATCAGCCTATTAGAGGTATGTTCACATTAGATCAGGGACTCACCAGATTTGAGACCACCTTGACGATGGTTGGTGGGCTTTAAAATGTTTGGCCAAATGTTTATACTAAGCGTCTCAAATTTTTCCTTATATTCCAAAGCCATATTGCTATTCTAAATTTCATGTATTCCATGTTGTCATGCTTTAGTATGCTTGAGTGCAGCCTTTTTTTGTATGTTTTACATGGGGGTAGCTTCCCTTGGTTTGCACCTAGTTCACATTAGTCCGGATGTGCCAGTCAGGTTTTTTTGTCTATTGAATGTTAGCTTGCTGACCGAGCACTCCGCCCCCACCAGGTGGTGATTTTAATTACACCAGTCCCTACTTTACCCATAATGCAGGCATTACTGACAGAGGTGCATATTCACCCAGAAATTCAGATATCAGCCTATTAGAGGTATGTTCACATTAGATCAGGGACTCACCAGATTTGAGACCACCTTGACGATGGTTGGTGGGCTTTAAAATGTTTGGCCAAATGTTTATACTAAGCGTCTCAAATTTTTCCTTATATTCCAAAGTCATATTGCTATTCTAAATTTCATGTATTCCATGTTGTCATGCTTTAGTATGCTTGAGTGCAGCCTTTTTTTGTATGTTTTACATGGGGGTAGCTTCCCTTGGTTTGCACCTAGTTCACATTAGTCCGGATGTGCCAGTCAGGTTTTTTTGTCTATTCTACCACTGGCATTCATATCCTCACTCCACAACACAGACAGTGCCACTGCTTTCTACAATGCCACTTTCTCATCAGCTATTAACATGGTCGCCCCTCTCGTTCATGGCAGAGTGCGACGTACCAACAGACAACCCTGGCACAATAACACCACTAAAAAGCTCCGGCAAGTGTCCAGGACTGCAGAGCGGCGTTGGAAGAAAACAAATTCGCAAGATGACTTCACTGCATTCAAACAAGCAACACTCTCTTTCAAATCTGTCCTCACTAGTGTTGAGCGATACTGCTCGATATCTAAAAATATCGGATCGGAATGGTATCGCCGATATCACTAAATATCGGCGATATCCGATTCCGATACCAGGAAGTCCAATGTAAGTCTATGGGAACCAAATATCGACATTAAAAAAAAACATTCTTGCCTTGTTGGTTAATTGTACATGAAAGAAAACAACAAAGAGTAATGTAGAATGTATTGGGGGAGGTTGAGGAGACAATAAAGGCATACATGTTTAACCCAATGCATTGGAATAGCATTAATATATATTTTTTTGGAAATACGTTTGGATTGACGAACAAATTGACAATGTTGTTAACCTTTTTTCTATTTTGGCAAATATGTATGTTTCACAACTTCCATGCTCTTCACCTTTTTAACTTTTGCCACACTTTCTCCTTCATAATCTTCAGCAGCATCATCTTTCTCATCAAATTATTCTTCATCTTCACCTTCTTAATCTTCTTCTTAAACTTCTTGCTATTCATGTTTTTGTTTACATTACTCATATTGTTATTATTAAACTATTAATCTTCTTCATATTCAAATTCTTCATCTTCTTCCTCTTCATCTTCTTCATCATATTCTTATTTGTGACAGAGATTCCTGTACTTGTAATCTGTAAAAGTATGAATTTTTCATTCTTCCGTTCTTGCTGTCACAAAAGATTTAAATTACAACAGTATTTGTCCGTGTTCAGTTTAGCCTGCAGCAGCAGGCATTTTCCAGGGGCACCACGAGGAGGAATGGACTCACCCCCATACACTGCTTAGTCTTCTTCTGCTTAGAATTTAGAGCATATATTTTGCTCTTCATTTTGGTCTTATACTTCATGTTCTTCTGCTTTTTGATCTTCTGCTTATTGTTCTTCTGTCGCTTGTTCTGTATCTTGTAGTTTGTCTTAACCTTCTTTGTCCTGTTGGTGATCTTCTTCTGGGTAATCTTTTATTTTTTCTTTGTGATGTGTTCAGGCTGGTTGGCTTCATGCTCGTCGTCCTTGTTGTCGTCATCTTCTTCTGGGTGGTCTTTAAGGTCGTCTAATTTCCGAGAACCAGCTGACGTTACTGGAACCCGGACGGGTATCAGATGGAGCAAGAGACAATGGAAGTAACGAGGACCAGCTGACTGTGCTGGAACCCGGAGGGGCAGCAGAAGGAAAAGAGGCAATGTCACAACCGAGTACCAGCTGACGTTACTGTGACACGGTTACTAAGCAGGAGGTACCTGTGCTCCAAAGCACTACCAAGGACCAGCAGACGTTGGTGGAACTCGGATACGGAGATGGAGGCACCTAGGCCAAAGGCACTGGGAGAACCAGCTGACGGTACTGGACCCGGACGGGTAGCAGAAGGAAAAGAGGCAATGTCACAACCGAGTACCAGCTGACGTTACTGTGACACGGTTACTAAGCAGGAGGTACCTGTGCTCCAAAGCACTACCAAGGACCAGCAGACGTTGGTGGAACTCGGATACGGAGATGGAGGCACCTAGGCCAAAGGCACTGGGGAGAACCAGTTGACGGTACTGGACCCCGGACGGGTAGCAGAAGGAAAAGAGGCAATGTCACAACCGAGTACCAGCTGACGTTACTGTGACACGGTTACTAAGCAGGAGGTACCTGTGCTCCAAAGCACTACCAAGGACCAGCAGACGTTGGTGGAACTCGGATACGGAGATGGAGGCACCTAGGCCAAAGGCACTGGGGAGAACCAGTTGACGGTACTGGACCCCGGACGGGTAGCAGAAGGAAAAGAGGCAATGTCACAACTGAGCACCAGCTGACGTTACTGTGACACGGTTACTAAGCAGGAGGTACCTGTGCTCCAAAGCACTACCAAGGACCAGCAGACGTTGGTGGAACTCGGATACGGAGATGGAGGCACCTAGGCCAAAGGCACTGGGGAGAACCAGTTGACGGTACTGGACCCCGGACGGGTAGCAGAAGGAAAAGAGGCAATGTCACAAACGAGTACCAGCTGACGTTACTGTGACACGGTTACTAAGCAGGAGGTACCTGTGCTCCAAAGCACTACCAAGGACGAGCAGATGTTGGTGGAACTCGGATACGGAGATGGAGGCACCTAGGCCAAAGGCACTGGGGAGAACCAGTTGACGGTACTGGACCCCGGACGGGTAGCAGAACGCACCCATGAAAATGTAAGTTGACAGGACACAAGCCGTCCGCAGTTACCGAATCACACAGTCCTACAGTGGGTGCTTGTCCTATTGCACAATGAAAACAGCCTTTATTTACATATCCCACAGCACACATAGGAATCACCTAAACTGCAGGCACTATAGAGTTGGCTAACCCGAATGCAACACGACAGCACAACTTATTGGAGGATAATTGACGTTCACACTGCCAGGAAACAGCTGTCGTGCTGTAACCAGGCTGGCCAGGAGTCAGTACCCTGCCAATTACTTACGAGCAACAAATAGCGGTGTTGTAGCCCAGGGAGTAGAGTTCAGGTGGTAGAAAGATGAACATAACAGGAGACATGGAAAACGTTGCCAAACAGTTATTTAATCTGAAAACGGACAGGCAAATTCAGGTGAGATCCATGCCTTGTTCATTTTCAGAAAAGTAAGCCGGTCTACATTCTCTGAGGATAGTCGCATGCGACGGTCTGTTACTACACCACCTGCAGCACTAAAGACGCGCTCAGATAATACACTGGCAGCAGGGCAAGCCAGCACCTCCAATGCATACTGGCTAAGCTCTGGCCATGTATCCAACTTAGAGACCCAAAATTTGAAAGGGGAAGAGGCATCTGGGAGTACACTTAGAGGGAAGGCCAAGTAGTCTGTCACCATCTTACGGAAACGTTTCTTCCTGGTGACTGGAGCCGTCTCGGATGGTGTAGACCTTGCTGGCGCTGTCACAAAACTTCGCCACATTTGTAACATACAGCTCTTGCCCTGTGCAGAAGCGCTGCTTGTGCTCCCTCTTGTTGTAGAGGTGTCTACACTGCCTCGACGCACAGAGCTGCTTTGTAAAGCAGTAGCAGAGCAGCTCTCTCGGCTGGAATGTACAACAGTATGGATTGCACCAGTGTGTCTTGGTACTCCTGCATTTTACGGTCCCGGTTCACCGGTGTGATGAGGGTTTGTAAGTTGTCCCGGTAGCGAGGGTCTAGGAGGGTGTACACCCAATAATCTGACGTGGTGAGAATGTGGGCGATGCGGCGGTCGTTTCTCAGGCACTGAAGCATGAAATCAAGCATGTGCTGCAGACTCCCAACTGGCCAACAAAGGCTGTCCTCTGGAAGAGGCGTCATCTCTGCCTCCTCTGCATCACCCCACCCTCGCTCTACATACTGACTAGAGCGTTGTGTACCTCCCTCTGTAGGGATTTCTTCCTCCTCCATTGACTCCTCCTCCTCATCCTCCTCACAAAGTGAGCCCTGCCCAGCCCTTTGTGAGGAACCACGTTGCGCTGACTGTCCTGAAGGTAATTGAATTTGTGACTCCTCATCCTCCACCTCTTCCAAAACCTCTTCCTTTAGTGCTTTCAGTGATTTCTGAACCAGGCAGATAAAGGGGACAGTCATGCTGACTAGTGCATCATCTGCACTCGCCATCCGCATTGAGACATCAAACGCACGCAAAACGTCGCAGATGTCCTTCATAGAGGCCCACTCAGTAGTGGTGAAGTGTGAACGGCGCAAATTGCTAGTTGATTGCGCCTGTTGCAGCTGATACTCCATTACTGCTGGCTGCTGCTCACACAACCGCTCCAACATATGTAACGTGGAATTCCACCTGGTGGGTACGTCACATATGATGCGATGTTCAGGAAGGTGAAATCTGACTTGCAGAGCTGCAATGCGCGATCTGGCCATGCTGGAACGTCGCAAGTGAGCGCACTCTAGGCGGACCTTGTGCAGCAGTGCATCAAGATCCGGATAGTCCCTCAAAAAACTCTGCATGACCAAGTTGAGCACATGTGCCAGACATGGTATGTGAGTGAGGTTGCCAAGGCCCAGAGCTGCCACCAGATTTCGGCCATTGTCACACACTACCAAGCCTGGCTGGAGATTAGCTGACAAAAACCACACGTCGCTCTCCTGCTTGATGGCATCCCAGAGCTCCTGCACTGTGTGGCTTCGATTCCCCATGGAAATTAATTTCAGGACGGCCTGTTGACGTTTGGCCACGACTGTGCTCATATCGGTCGCAACAGGTAAGCGTTCACGGGTCCATGTGGAGGTATACCGTGACGGCTCATGCAGCGATGATTCTGAGGAACTGGAGTAGGAGGAGGAATCAATGTGTACAGACTGGATTCCTGCAATCCTTGGAGTTGGCAGAACACGTACAGCGCCACTGGCAAGATCTGTATCCGGCTCCACAACATTGACCCAATATGCAGTGAGGGAAAGGTATCGTCCCTGGCCATGGGTACTGGTCCACGCATCGGTGGTCAGGTGGACCCTGCTACTGACGGCGTTTAGTAGTGCATGTTTAATGTTTCCCTCGACATGTTTTTGCAGAGCAGGGACGGCTTGCCTGCTGAAATAAAATCGGCTTGGCACATTATATTGTGGGACTGCCAATGCCATTAAGTTCCAGAAACTGTCAGTCTCCACCAGCCTGAATGACATCATTTCAAGGGACAGGAGTTTTGCAATGCCAGCATTCAGAGCCTGTGCTCGTGGATGGTTTGCCGAGTATGGCCGTCTTTTATCCCATGCCTGTGGTACCGATGGCTGTTTTGTGGTCTGGGAGTGTGACGATGACTGTGAACTTGCTGCTGTGGGTGGAATAACAGTTTGTCTATGGACAACAGTGACCGAGGTTCTTCCATGGAGATCCTGTGAGGAAGCAGAACCAGGTGTGTGTGAGCTGGAGGTAGAGGCTCCAACACGACCTGAAGATGTAGGTGCTGCTGTAGGTTGGCCTACATCTCCAGTGTGTCTTTGTAACTCAGCTACGTGCTTTGTCCGTACATGTTTCCACATATTTGTGGTATTCAGGTTACTGATATTTTTACCTCTTTTAACTTTTTGCTTACACAGCTTGCATTGAACATAGCAAATATCATCTACAAGTCTGTCAAAAAAGGACCACGCAGTGCAAGTCTTGGGAGCGCCAATTTTGACATTTGTAAGAGAACTGCTCCCAACACGTGCCAAACTGGAGGCTACAGGCAAGCGAGTCTGCAGCCTACCTCTCCCTCCTCTTTGTACCGTTGGGCCAATCTCTTCCTCAGAGCTGCTCCCACCACCTTCCTGTTGCTCACGCCATGTTGGGTCTCGGACTTCATCATCTCCACTACCCTCTTCCAACACCTGCTGCTGTTGGATGGTCTGGGCAGCACCATGCTCCACAAAACCTGGCACCTGAGTCTCATCATCATCATGAGATGCGTTCTGCGGTGTGCTGTCCATCGGCACTGGCTCACCCGCCTCTTCAGATTGAGAGAGACACAGCTGTTGCGCATCACTGCATACTCCCTCTTCTTCAAATTGCAGAATGCTGCTTGCCTGTGCCCGTGTTTACGAGCCAACAGATTCTGAGAACAGAAGCAGAGACTCAGCTGGCTCCTGTACAGAACTCTCTGACTGCCTGGCCAATTTGACAGGCGGTGAACAGACAGATGGTTGCTCAACAGTGTTGTGTTCCTGAGAGGAGGTGGAAGGAATTGAAGTCGATGCATTGGCTGCCATCCAACCAACAACGGCTTCAATTTGTTCTTCCCGCAGCAGGGGGGCACGCCGAGCTCCTACCAAAGTGCGCATAAAGGAACGCTCACGGGGATAAATGGTGGATGCTGTGTCACTGAGGGCGGCAGCAGCCACAGAATCCCCACGTCCTCTCCCTGCTGAAACTCCACGGCCACGACCACGTGCCTTACTCACTGACTTCTTCATCTTGGTAGATTGATAAAGAAAGTTAGAAAAGTTATAAGGCCTAAGTGTGGTTATTACGCAGAGACTGAAGTGAACACTGAAACACAACTGTTCACAATCTGTGAAAGGCTACTCCTTTGTCTACTTCTATAGTGTTTGCAACCAATGTATTGTATACGGATGGAAGCGCGTCACACTAATAGATTATATTTTAAATGGAATGGAGCAGAACCAATTGGAGATAAATGAAAAGGATGAGCCACTGAGACACGCTCAGCAGAGTACAAGCAGCAGTGCTTGAACAAGTAACTGGAGCGTGATGTGCACTCAAAAAATAAAAAACAGAGACTGAAGTGAACACTGAAACACAACTGTTCACAATCTGTGAAAGGCTACTCCTTTGTCTACTTCTATAGTGTTTGCAACCAATGTATTGGATACTGATGGAAGCGCGTCACACTAATAGATTACATTTATTTTAAATGGAATGGAGCAGAACCAATTGGAGAGAAATGAAAAGGATGAGGCACTGAGACACGCTCAGCAGAGTACAAGCAGCAGTGCTTGAACAAGTAACTGAGCGTGATGTGCACTCAAAAAATAAAAAACACAGACTGAAGTGAACACTGAAACACAACTGTTCACAATCTGTGAAAGGCTACTCCTTTGTCTACTTCTATAGTGTTTGCAACCAATGTATTGGATACGGATGGAAGCGCGTCACACTAATAGATTATATTTATTTTAAATGGAATGGAGCAGAACCAATTGGAGAGAAATGAAAAGGATGAGGCACTGAGACACTCTCAGGCAGAGTACAAGCACAGTGCTTGAACAAGTAACTGGAGCGTGATGTGCACTCAAAAAATAAAAACACAGACTGAAGTGAACACTGAAACACAACTGTTCACAATCTGTGAAAGGCTACTCCTTTGTCTACTTCTATAGTGTTTGCAACCAATGTATTGGATACGGATGGAAGCGCGTCACACTAATAGATTATATTTTTTAAATGGAATGGAGCAGAACCAATTGGAGAGAAATGAAAAGGATGAGGCACTGAGACACGCTCAGCAGAGTACAAGCAGCAGTGCTTGAACAAGTAACTGGAGCGTGATGTGCACTCAAAAAATAAAAAACACAGACTGAAGTGAACACTGAAACACAACTGTTCACAATCTGTGAAAGGCTACTCCTTTGTCTACTTCTATAGTGTTTGCAACCAATGTATTGGATACGGATGGAAGCGCGTCACACTAATAGATTATATTTATTTTAAATGGAATGGAGCAGAACCAATTGGAGAGAAATGAAAAGGATGAGGCACTGAGACACGCTCAGCAGAGTACAAGCAGCAGTGCTTGAACAAGTAACTGGAGCGTGATGTGCACTCAAAAAATAAAAAACACAGACTGAAGTGAACACTGAAACACAACTGTTCACAATCTGTGAAAGGCTACTCCTTTGTCTACTTCTATAGTGTTTGCAACCAATGTATTGGATACGGATGGAAGCGCGTCACACTAATAGATTATATTTATTTTAAATGGAATGGAGCAGAACCAATTGGAGAGAAATGAAAAGGATGAGGCACTGAGACACGCTCAGCAGAGTACAAGCAGCAGTGCTTGAACAAGTAACTGGAGCGTGATGTGCACTCAAAAAATAAAAAACACAGACTGAAGTGAACACTGAAACACAACTGTTCACAATCTGTGAAAGGCTACTCCTTTGTCTACTTCTATAGTGTTTGCAACCAATGTATTGGATACGGATGGAAGCGCGTCACACTAATAGATTATATTTATTTTAAATGGAATGGAGCAGAACCAATTGGAGAGAAATGAAAAGGATGAGGCACTGAGACACGCTCAGCAGAGTACAAGCAGCAGTGCTTGAACAAGTAACTGGAGCGTGATGTGCACTCAAAAAATAAAAAACACAGACTGAAGTGAACACTGAAACACAACTGTTCACAATCTGTGAAAGGCTACTCCTTTGTCTACTTCTATAGTGTTTGCAACCAATGTATTGGATACGGATGGAAGCGCGTCACACTAATAGATTATATTTATTTTAAATGGAATGGAGCAGAACCAATTGGAGAGAAATGAAAAGGATGAGGCACTGAGACACGCTCAGCAGAGTACAAGCAGCAGTGCTTGAACAAGTAACTGGAGCGTGATGTGCACTCAAAAAATAAAAAACACAGACTGAAGTGAACACTGAAACACAACTGTTCACAATCTGTGAAAGGCTACTCCTTTGTCTACTTCTATAGTGTTTGCAACCAATGTATTGGATACGGATGGAAGCGCGTCACACTAATAGATTATATTTATTTTAAATGGAATGGAGCAGAACCAATTGGAGAGAAATGAAAAGGATGAGCACTGAGACACGCTCAGCAGAGTACAAGCAGCAGTGCTTGAACAAGTAACTGGAGCGTGATGTGCACTCAAAAAATAAAAAACACAGACTGAAGTGAACACTGAAACACAACTGTTCACAATCTGTGAAAGGCTACTCCTTTGTCTACTTCTATAGTGTTTGCAACCAATGTCTTGGATACGGATGGTAGCGCGTCACACTAAAATTTAAATTGCATGGAGCAGCAAGAATTACACTGAAGAAAAAAAAAAGAGTCTGTGAGTGACACGTGCAGATGCCTACAGACAGCGTTGCATGCAGAGCAAACTGCAGCGTCACCTGCACTCACACACACCTTGCAGAGCTGTTAAAACAACACTGCAGGCAAAAGGAAGCTTTACACAGCGGTTGGTGCTAGCCTGCCTAAAGCACACTACACTAAATCGCAATCTCTAACTGTCCCTCAGAGTCAGCACAGCAGCGTTCTGTCCCTAACTGAATTCACAGCACAGTGACGCTAAAATGGCGGCGGCGCCTTTTATAGTGCATTCTGACATCATTTCAGCATCCAATCACAGCCATGCCATTAGTTAACATGACCGCAGCAGTACAGGATGTGCCCACACTTCTTAGGATTCCTCATTGGCTGACTAAAATCACATTGCCTCTCAAAGAATTATGGGAACTTCCGATTCCGGTACACGATATATGGAAAATATCGAAACAAAGTATCGAAAGGCCGATAGAGCTAATATCGGCCGATACCCGATACTTGCGGTATCGTATCGCTCAACACTAGTCCTCACCTCTGTTAAACAGGTCTACTTCACAACCCTTGTATCTTCCCTATCCTACAACCCCAAACAGTTATTCAAAACTTTTAACTCCCTCCTCCGCCCACCACTGCTCCCTCCTACCTCCCTCATCTCTGCTGAGAACTTTGCCAAACACTTCAAAAATAAGATTGACAAAACAAGGCAAGTCTTCACTGTTCAACCACCACACCCCTTTGTATACCAGACCAATGCTCAAACCCCATAACCTCCCTCTCCAACATTACCGAAGGGGAGCTTAATTGTCTCCTCTCCAAATCGCACCTCACAACCTGTGCACTTGACCCCATCCCAACCCACCTCCTTCCCAACCTCACCACCACTATTATCCCATCCCTAACCCACCTCTTCAACCTATCACTAACTTCCGGTACCTTCCCTTCTGCTTTCAAACATGGCACAATCACGCCTATCCTTAAAAAGCCAACCCTTGACCCAACGGCTATGTCCAGCTATCGCCCAATATTGCTACTCCCATTCGCTTCCAAACTCCTGGAGCTGCACGTCCACACTGAAATTTCCTAACACCTCTCATCTAACTTGCTCTTTGACACTCTACAATCTGGTTTCTGCCCCATCACTCCACTGAGACAGCCCTGACCAAAATTACTAACAACATACTTACAGCCAAAGCAAATGGACAATACTCTATACTTCTACTTCTAGACCTGTCCTCTGCTTTTGACACAGTCGACCACTGCCTTCTACAAAAGATTCTCTCCTCCTTTGGTGTCAAGGACCTCGCCGTATCTTGGATCTCCTCATATCTTTCCAACCGCACATTCAGCGTCTCCCACTCCCACACTACCTCCTCATCCCACCCTCTCTCTGTTGGAGTCTCCCAAGGCTCTGCTCTAGGACCCCGACTCTTCTCTATCTACAAACTTGGCCTGGGGAAACTCATAAAGTCCCACGGATTCCAGTACCACCTTTATGCTGATGACACTCAGATCTACCTCTCTGACCCAGACGTCACCTCTCTGCTGTCCAGAATCCCAGAGTGTCTGTCAGCCACATCCTCCTTCTTCTCCTCCCGCTTCCTCAAACTCAATGTGGACAAATCTGAACTCATCATCTTTCCCCCATCTCACAGATCTTCCTTACCTGACCTACATTGGTGGCCAAAAGTATTGGCACCCCTGCAATTCTGTCAGATAATACTCAGTTTCTTCCTGAAAATGATTGCAAGCACAAATTCTTTGGTATTATTATCTTCATTTAATTTGTATTCAATGAAAAAACACAAAAAGGATTGACCTAAAGCCAAATTGGATATAATTCCACTCCAAACCTAAAAAAGGGGGTGGACAAAAGTATTGGCACTGTTTGAAAAATCATGTGATGCTTCTCTAATTCATGTAATCACCAGCACCTGTAACTTACCTCTGGCACCTAACAGGTGTTGGCAATAACTAAATCACACTTGCAGCCAGTTAATATGGATTAAAGTTGACTCAACCTCTGTCCTGTGTCCTTGTGTGTACCACATTGAGCATGGAGAAAAGAAGAAGACCAAAGAACTGTCTGAGGACTTGAGAAACCAAATTGTGAGGAAGCATGAGCAATCTCTAGGCTACAAGTCCATCTCCAAAGACCTGAATGTTCCTGTGTCTTCCATGCGCAGTGTCATCAAGAAGTTTAAAGCCCATGGCACTGTGGCTATCCTCCCTAGATGTGGAAGGAAAAGAAAAATTGATGAGAGATTTCAACGCAAGATTGTGCGGATGGTGAATAAAGAACCTCGACTAACATCCAAACAAGTTCAAGCTGCCTTGCAGTCCGAGGGTACAACAGTGTTAACCCGTACTATCCGTCGGCGTCTGAATGAAAAGGGACTGTATGTAGGATACCCAGGAAGATCCCACTTCTTACCCCGAGACATAAAAAAGCCAGGCTGGAGTTTGCCCAAACTTACCTGAGAAAGCCTAAAACGTTTTAGAAGAATGTTCTCTGGTCAGATGAGACAAAAGTCGAGCTTTTTGGGAAAAACCATCAACATAGAGTGTACAGGAAAAAAAAGAGGCATTCAAAGAAAAGAACACGGTCCCTACAGTCAAACATGGTGGAGGTTCCTTGATGTTTTGGGGTTGCTTTGCTGCCTCTGGCACTGGACTGCTTGACCGTGTGCATGGCATTATGAAGTCTGAAGACTACCAACAAACTTTGCAGCATAATGTAGGGCCCAGTGTGAGAAAGCTGGGTCTACCTCAGAGGTCATGGGTCTTCCAGCAGGACAATGACCCAAAACACACTTCCAAAAGCACTATAAAATGGTTTGAGAGAAAGCACTGGAGACTTCTAAGGTGGCCAGCAATGAGTCCAGAACTGAATCCCATAGAACACCTGTGGAGAGATCTCAAAATGGCAGTTTGGAGAAGGCACCCTTCAAATATCAGGGACCTGGAGCAGTTTGCCAAAGAAGAATGGTCTACAATTCCAGCAGAGCATTGTAAGAAACTCATTGATGGTTACCGGAAGCGGTTGTTCGCAGTTATTTTGGCTAAAGGTTGTGCAACCAAGTATTAGACTAAGGGTGCCAATACTTTTGTCTGGCCCATTTTTGGAGTTTTGTGTGAAATGCTCAAGGATTTGATTTATGCTTCATTCTCTTTGTGTTTTTTCCTTGCAAGCAAATTAAATGAAGATAAAAATAGCAAATAATTTGTGCTTGCAATCATTTTCAGAAAGAAACTGAGTATTATCTGACAGAATTGCAGGGGTGCCAATACTTTTGGCCACCACTGTATCTATCACAATTAACGACATTACGCTTTCCACCGTATTGGAATTTCGCTGCCTCGGAGTAACCCTTGACTCTGCCCCGTCCTTAAAACCGCACATCTAAGCTCTTTCTACCTCCTGTCACCTTCAGCTCAAAAATATTTCCAGAATCCATCCTTTTCTCAACCCTCAATCTACTAAAATGATTGTGCATGCCCTCATCATCTCCCGCCTCGACTACTGCAACATCCTTTTCTCTGGCCTCTCTGCTAACACCCTCGCACCTCTCCAGTCCATCCTTAATTCTGCTGCCCGACTAATTCATCTCTCTACTCGCTACTCCTCCGCTTCTTCTCTCTGCAAATCTCTTCACTGGCTCCCATTCCCTCAGCGTATCCAGTTCAAATTGCTAATACTGACCTACAAGGCCATCTATAACCTGTCTCCCCATATGTCTCTGAACTAATCTCCCGATACCTTCCCTCACGTAATCTCCGATCCTCCCAAGACCTCCTTCTCTCCTCCACACTTATTCGCTCCTCACCCAACCGCCTCCAAGACTTCTCCAGAATATCCCCCATCCTCTGGAATTCTCTGCCCCAACGCGTCTGACTAACAACCACATTTGGATCCTTCAGACTGAACCTGAAAACCCCATCTCTTCAGGAAAGCTTACAGCCTGCAATGACCCAGCTAGCTCCTCACCACTACCGGAGATATCGCCTCAACCAACACCGGAACTGCTGCAACCCACCAACCTGCTGTCTCCTTCCCCACCATCCTGTAGAATGTAAGCCCGAAAGGGCAGGGTCCTCTCACCTCTGTATCAGTCTGTCAATGTTAGTTTGTTTACTGTAAGTGATATCTGTAATTTGTATGTAACCCCTTCTCATGTACAGCACCATGGAATCAATGGTGATATATAAAGAAATAATAATAATAATAATAATAATGGTGCAGTGTTGCAACCTGCGATCTCCTGCGACTGTGATGCAGTCACGTTTCAAAATGTGTTGCATTTTCTGTCACATGTGACACAAGACTTTAATACAAGTCACATACAACTTTGAGTTGCATGAAACTTATCTGCAATTTGACCATTTTTTAGTCATAAAATAGTTGCATGACAGCCAATCACACAAGTTACACAAATGTTTTGTTGTATTAATTATTTGAGTATTGTTGTTGTTGTACGTCACATGTCCATATGTCCATAGTTCTTTGGTGAGTTACAGTACTATGGCCCCAGTTTTCAAGACTGGTATTTTCCAGACTGGTCTTGATTCAGGGTGGGCTGGAGTATTAAGGCGCTTCTTACTGAATTTGTGACATCTGTTAGCATAAAAATTATTTTCAAGTCAAGAATTGGAGAGCACTTATGTAAAATTTACACCACTAATGAGGAATTTTTCAGGCACAGTTGTCCAACACATTTCCAGGCTAAGCTCTGCTCACTTTTAAAAGTTGTTAGGGCTGTCTGAGACTGAAGTAAAAACATCAAAAGCTGTTAAATTTTTGTAACATTCCAAGCAATAACCAGAAAACTGGTATAAGCTGCGTATACTTTGTGGCCTTTATAGTTAAAGCAATCAGAACTCCAAACTACACATAGTCCCTAATTCATCATTGCTTATGCTCCTGTTTATTGTCTAGTTTTGTCTTTTTCACCGTTTTTTGTTTGGCACCCAATTCATTTATCTATGTGCACTTTTTTTTAAGTCTGTTTTATTCATGCTCACCTATTACTTGACTTGATTCATCCATATCGTCTATTTAAAAAGTCGCAAAATTTGTAACAACTCCACTGCAGTCTCCCCTGGTGTCATTTGAAAATGCCATTTTTTTGGTTCAAGTTTTCCATCATTTTGAAGAGTGTGTGACTTTTGACACAAAAAAACGTTTTTTTGCCTTTTCGCCTAATTTGTGAATCGTTTGCACCATTTTGAACAATTTGACATAAAAAAAATAACAAGTAATTGCACAAAACAAAAAATAAAAGTGACTTAAAAAAATGAAGATGATGAATCGGGGGCCATAGAATCAAATTATAACATTCTGTCTACCAGCATTCACCACTAGAGGGAGCTTTGGAGCTTACTGTGTATACTTTGAGCCCAATACACTGTGTTACCAAGGTTTTGTCCCTCTGACAATTTTGAGTGTTCCTGATAGATTTTTTCATGCTGATTTCAGAAATGACTTTTTCCTATCACGTAAAGTTTTTGAAAAATGATACGCAAATTGTCTCTTCAGAGAGGAAGAGGATTAGAACTCTAGTGCCACCTATTGGAAGTAGCAATCCTAAAAGTCAATGTTGACCCTTTAACGAGCCTTGTTACATGACTTAGGATAAGAGCCAAACCAGAATCTCAATTTGCAGACACTGTGTTTCGGGGTACTGACCCTCGTCAGTGCAAAGTGTGAGATGATCTGGTTTGGCTGTATGAGAGGCATCTGACCAATATCCAAGAAGTACCGTTTCTCCTTGCAGAGATTGACATGCTAAGCATGCCGAGATGAGGAGACTTAAAGCCGCAATGCTCCTCTGGGAAATATGCAAATTTTCTCTTCAGAGAGGAAAAGGACTAGAACTCTAGTGCCACCTTTTGGAAGTAGCAATCCTAAAAGTCAATGTCGACCCTTTAACGAGCCTTGTTACATGACTTAGGATAAGAGCCAAACTAGAATCTCAATTTGCAGACATTTGTTTCGGGGTACTGCCCCTCGTCAGTGATCATCTCACACTTTGCATTGACCTCAAGAGGTCAGGCTACGTGTGCGAGGATCAATTCAGATCCTAATTGATGCATGCACACCCCCCAATACCTCATATGAGGTGTTTGAATTCTTTGAGAGGTGGCAACTCTCACACCGTAACCTTATGCGCCTTACCCCCCACCAAAATGTGCATGCTCAATTAGGATCTGAGCATCCTCCTGCACGGGCGCCTACACCTCAACCCATTCCCCCACAAAACCAAACTTGGCAGCAACAGGATCAAATGGCATCCTATAATCCGACTTCCCAATATGGCCACTTGTACAGATACAGTGTTGGAGGTTGGTCCCAACCTGCATGTGCACAATATGGTCATATTTTTAGGGTATGAGTCTCGGGGGTACCATCTTACACAGGAATATAATCTCCCTTATCTGTATGGCAATGTGCCCACACACCAACCTGACCGTGGGCAGATGCTAGCTCAGGGCCCAGAAAATCAACCCCAACAGGGTGATGGTCAAGGTTCTCATCATAGCCAACCACCCAGAGACGCTGGCCACCCGCCAACCCCACAACCCACATACCACCAGCTGTGATTTTTTATTTTACTTATATATTATGATTTACAAAGCTGTTTGTTATTTTTTTATATTTAGTTGACCTGATGTTGTGTCAAAGAAATTTGCACTAATCTAAAAGCCTCAAAACACATATGTTACCAATATGCTCTTCAGTAGGCATAGTAAAAGTTTGTTATTTTCATTATCTGTTATTATTTATA
Source organism: Oophaga sylvatica (assembly GCA_033576555.1). Lineage (NCBI taxonomy): Eukaryota > Metazoa > Chordata > Amphibia > Anura > Dendrobatidae > Oophaga > Oophaga sylvatica. The sequence continues at coordinate 46,367 of JARQOD010005004.1, forward strand.
CAAAAATTTGTTATTTTTTTATATATTTATTTTGACAACATGCTGTGTAAAGCATATTTGCACTAATATGACTGCCTACAAACAGCAAATGGTACAGAGATGGTGGGAAATGGGCTGCCTGAAAGTTTGTTATTTTCTTCTATTTCATTTTAAACCTTGTTGGCTATTGCATAATTGCAATAGTCTAGTCTTACAACCCAACCATATGGGTCAGATATGGTGCTCACTAGTGATAGTGAAACTTTGTTATTTTGATTTTCTAATATTATTTATGCTAATGTTTGTTATTTTTTTATGACTTATTTTGGTACTTGTGTAATAATGCACACTTACAGTATAGTGCTATGAAGACATATACCATATGACTAAAATATGGTTGTCGCTACCTCAAGTGCGAGTTAGCACATATAAAGATGTATTTTTATAGAAAGTTTGGTATCTTGTTGCATAAGTTCTACTACATCACCAACATATCTGCTATGAACTGTAACACCAGACACATACTATGTCATAGAAAAATACAATTGATGTATACACACAGAAATACATTACAGCATAAATAATGCATCATCTTACCATGTAGAAGTACCTTCAGGCAGCACAAAATATTGGGTAAATATATCACGGGTTTTCAGTCCTGAGAGTGGGGGACATAAAGGGATGACATGGGGCGTAGGCATATCCCCATTGGTCACCACACTTTCACCAACATCAGATGGGCCACAATCATGCATTCTGGTGAAATTATGTAGAACAACACATGCTTTGATGACCTCATTGACGTTGGCTTCACTCAGCTGAATAGCAGACTGGATGACCCTCCTTTTTGCACACAGAATGCCAAAGGCACACTCCACCAGGCGCCTGGCCCGTGATAGGCGCAAGTTGAAGATACGACGACGGTGGTCAAGGTGTCGTCGTGGATATGGCCTCATCACATTCCTTGATAACTGGAAAGCCTCATCCCCAACTACAATATATGGGACAGGTTCTAGATTGGATCCAGGAAGTTGGCGTGCTGGTGGTAGGTGCAACTCGCTATTGCGAAGCTGCTGACCCATAATGGAAGAATTGAAGACTCTAGAGTCTCCAGTTCTTCCATAGGCCCCAATGTTCACAATTATAAACCTGTAGTTACTGTCAACCAGAGCCAACAGCACAACAGAAAAATATTGTTTATAATTATAGAATTGGGACCCTGAGTTCGGCGGCTTATGCACATGGATGTGCTTCCCATCAAGGGCTCCTATACAATTTGGGAACTGGCATTGCTCCTCAAATCCCCTGGCAATCCTCTTCCAGTCTTCCATCTTTGGCTCAGGCATCACCAGTTGATGAAGTCTGTCCCAGAGTTGTGAGCAGGTATCACGCACAATGCAGATATGGTGGACCTCCCGATCAAAACTCCAGATGGAGTGCGGCATAGGATATGCCAGTAGTTAGGAACCTACAAGTAACCAAATGTAGAGAGAGCAATCATTACACATGCACAAACGTAGAACAAACGCACTATACATAACCCTTAAATCATTTCATTTACAAACAATCCTAATTTAAATTTACCACAAGTCAAAGGTTGCTGTCATTTTTACATACACAGACATAATAGTTCTGGTAGTTCTAGGTGATATATGGGATATATTATGAGGATATTTCAGCTACAGACATAAGGGTAAACGGACACTTGTGGGAAAACACATTATCAACAGACAGTATGTAGGTGAGGAATACATACCGTAGCGTAAGGAGAAGTCGCTCCTCTGCAGAGATAACTTTGTGCATCCTGGTATCCTGGTAGGTGATCCCAGGGCGCACGATCTCCAACAAAACATCAAATGTGGGAATGGTTATCGGACAAAAAAGAAAAACTTGTCTGGATGAGTCCGCAGAGATGCATAAAGGCGGTGAAAATGGCCTTTAGTGAGGCATCGCCTCAAATGCAGATGCACCCACATTCGCCTCCTCCTACGCGGATCAACGATCACTGGGTATGGCTGGCCAAAGCGGTGGGACAAAACCCAGTTGTACAACACTCCATCAGTTGGGGTGAACTGAAGACTGTCAGACATGTTGGCAACCAAGCAGCAGTACTCCAACACAAACACACCACCAAAATGGCCAGATTGGGGGCTGCCACCTGATGTAGTGTTGAGCGATACTTTCCGATATCCAAAAATATCGGATCGGAATGGTATCGCCGATACCCGATACCGGAAGTCCCATGTAAGTCTATGGGAACAAAACATCGCAACTAAAAAAACCCTTTCTTTCGTTGTAAACACAAAATATACACACATAGAATACATATATATATATATATATATATATATATATATATATACATGTCATTGTGACATATATATATATATATATATATACATATATGTATAGTTTATACACTTCTACATAGGAAAATAGCCTCTGATTCAATTGCCGGGTAAAGCCGGCTTCTGTGAAAAGACAGAAGCACCCAACATGAAATGACACTTGGTCTACATAGGGTTAACCATGTCTTTTCATGTAGTTTGATATGTGATTTGCACAAACAATTACATCAGTCTATATGTGCAAAATTTCACACCTGTAGGGGTTAATTAAAGGTGTAAATTCGTTGTAAAAAAACAGACTTTTTTGCTACGAATTTACACCTTTAATTAACCCCTACAGGTGTGAAATTTTGCACACATAGACTGATGTAATTGTTAGTGAAAACAATAGATCAAACAACTTGAAATGACAAGGTTAACTCTATGTAAACCATGTGTCATTTCATGTCGGGTTCTGCATTTTCACAAAAGCCGGCAATTGAATTAGCGGCTATTATACTATGTAGAAGTGTATGAACTATAAATATAAATATATATATATATGTGTCACAAATTCAATGACATGTATATATATATATATATATATATATGAGGTGTAAAATTGTTGCAAAAAAATGCGTGGGCTCCCGCCCTATTTTCGCAACCAGACAGACAAAGCCAGCATTGGGGGCAGATAATAATAGCCCAGAGAGGGACCATTATTTTTGCCCCCCCCTGGCTACTAACATCTGCCCCCAGACACCCCAGAAAAGACAAATCTATAATTAGATTCGCCCTTTCTGGCACTTTGCCCGTCTATTCCCATTGCCCTGTAGCTGTGGCGAATGGGTTAATAAGGGGTTAAAGCCACCTTGCAATTGAAAGGTCACCTTAAGCCAGGTTAATAATTGAGAGCTGTCAATTATACAATTATCAATTATTAATCCTATTGCATGAAATAAAAATAAAACACACACACTTTAATGAAAAATCATTTTAATGAAATAAAGACACATGTTTTTGACCATATTTTATTTGACTGTAAAAACCATTTCCTGTAATAAAAATAAAATAAAAAAGCAAAATTATTCTTACCTATCCCATGCACAGTCAGGTCCCACGTGTAATCCTTCAGAAAGGGTTAATGTTTACTGCAGGGACCGCAGCTAATGCTGCAGCCTCACAGTAAACCCCCAAATGAATGAGTTCCTCTTCTGGCTGACAGGAGAGGAAGTGGAAAGCTTAATTTATTACTTTCCACTTTCACTTCAGGTCAGCCAGGGACACCATCAGTGACGTCAGAGGGAACTGATTAACAAAAATAGGGGTTCCCTTCGAAAAAAAATTGGCGTGTGGTCCCCCCTATTTTGTTAACCAGCCAGATGAAGCAGACTGCTGAGGCCTGGTTTTTCAGGCTGGTAAGGATCCAATATCCATGGACCTTGCCAGCCTGATAATACCAGGCCACAGCAGTCTGCTTATCTTGGCTGGTTAACAAAAATAGGGGATCCCCTCGAAAAAAAAACGGCTTAGGGGTCCCCCTATTTTTGTTAACCAGCCAAGTAAAATGCAGACTGCTGCGGCCTGGTATTAAAAGACTGTGAAGGCCCATGGATTTTGGCCCTCAACAGCCTGATAATACCAGGCTACAGCAGCCCCACATTTGGCGCATCAAAAGATGTGCCAATTGTGGCACTTTACCCGGGTCTTCCCACTGCCCTGTAGCGGTGGCAAGTGGGGTAATAAGGGGTTAATGTCACCGTTGATTGCACGGTGACAATAAGCCCTGTTAATAATGGATAGGCGTCAATAAGACACCGGTCCATTATTAATCCCAAAGTTTTTAAATGTATAAAAAAAAGACACAGCAAGAAAAAAGTCTTTTAATGAAATAAAAGAGACAACACAGTTTTTATTTCTTTTATTACTCTCTCATTCCTGCGACGCCATCGATCTCCTGTAAAAAAAGGAAAAAAACAAACCAACAGTATACCACCTGTCCGACGCAGTCCATAGTAACGAATGTCCCACGACGATCCAGCTCTGCTACATCGGAATGACAGGCAGAGCCTAACATCCCGACGCAGCACAGCTGATTACCTGCTTCCCCGGCGGTGACGTCATCGGACTGACTGCTTTACGGCTGGGATTACCCAGCAGTCACTGCAGTTATCGCGAGAAACTGCATGTGACCGCCGGGAAAGA